>PVLC010010607.1:0-49172 GCA_004027655.1 Graphiurus murinus | reverse complement strand
TAAAGATCAGTCATTGAAAGAGAGCCTGCTTAAATGAGAATCATTGATGCAAATCATTTATAGTAATGCTGATGTTAATCACAGTAATTTTTAAAAGAGGGAATGTTTTTATAATGGCATAGTTAACAATCAATCACACAACGTGAGTCTCATCAAATATCCTTAATGTTAAAAGTTTAGTATATCAGGTGTACACAAACATTGTATGTGACAGAAAATCAATTTGCCCAATAATCTGGTTAAATTTTGTGTGAACAAGTGATTTATCCATTCTTAGAGAAAGAAAAGTTTGATAAGGCTAGTCCTTGTGTAGAAAATTATTATGGTTTGGACAGTAACAAGTACTTAACTTAGCTAGCTGTATCAAAGGATCTGAAATGAACCAAACATCATTATTTAGTACACACAATATTTTTAGTCATGTTTTGTGACTAAATATGTGTTATTCATGTAGTTTTTCATCAGGAGATGTGAAGATGCCTTTTTCTTTCTTCTAGGAGCAGATATCTGGTGTATGAAGCTAGATGCCACATTTCCTCTAAATTCAAGCTTTTTGTTACAACACTGATACCTTTCTACCCAGTCACATGTCTGATATATGAATGGAGGGAGTATATCCCTTCTTCTATGATGGAGACATGCAATGTGCCAACATAAAAAAATATTGAAGTGAAGTATCAGGAAAGGGAACATCCCACCCTGACAGATCTTTATTTGCCATTTCTCCTCTGTGCCAAAACCCTGGGTCAAGATGTGATTTACAAAGCCCTGCATTCCACCTTGTGGTGGCTACAGTGTACTCAGCTGTCTTCAGATGACTTACTGCAACTTGTCACTCTTTGAAACTGTTCCTAAATAGTCTGCTGACATGTGCTAAAGAGCTCTGAATGAAATCTGAAATAGTTCATTTGTTATGTCGACTGGGAACATCAAGTGATATTTGAAAATCACTTTGAGATTGATTGAAGTGATTTAAAATATCCCTTAATGGCAATTTGGTAGGCCACAAAAGCAATATTGTCAGCAAACGTGTAAGAAAACCTTTTCATCACATTAAAAAAAATTCATATCATGTTCTATTCTAACTAGATTCACATCACCACTGGAGAAATCTATTAATTTAAAGGTATTTTGAAAGGGGATCATTTTTATTTGGATCATTTAGCATCGTTTAAACTCAAAGGCCTGATAGCTTAAATTCCACTATGCATCCTAATGTAATTAAGGATGTTGCTTACGTACTGCTTTTCCTTAAGAATATAAATATGTGTCATTATACAACATATCTATGTTGACCACTGTGAATCACTTTTCCAACATGCAACTTAACTAAGTTAAAGTTAGATACTTTATGTGTGCCCTTAAATGTGGATAGTGATTTCTTAAAGTTCTTTTGGAACCACTGTCTCTAGAAAGATGAGTATGCGATAGTAATTGACAAGCTATGTACAGACAATTTCTTATGATTGTTGCTTAGGAAAATTTTCCCTAGGGAACAAAAGAAAGGCATACTGTAATCTTTAAATATTGAGTGTGCTTTTAATTTAGAATATGTTATAATCAAAGATATCTTTTGTATTAATCAATAACCTACTCAATACCAAGCTTTAATGTTTAAGTTAAATATAAGTATAGTAAAATATAAATTAAACTATAACCACCATCATTCTTCCCAATTTGATTAAGCTACCAGAGCAAATAATTATAAGAATTGGCTTGTTTGAGTAAATCTAAGAAGAAAATGATGTAAAGAGAAATCTGTCTTCCTGTTTAAGCTGAAGCTGAGTTACATGAAGTTAGCTGGCTTAGTCCTGATGTTGAAGTGAGGGGAGCACTGTATGAAAGAACTGAGTCCTGATCAAAGCCTGGGATTGCAGACAGACAGATGCCTATTCCTTGCTCAAATTCATAGGATGCTGTGGTATCTAATTAAGACTGCCCTTAGCAAACTGGTACCTGACTATGGAGGCTACAATAAGGAAAGGTAATGCTTGGATATGCATCATCAACTAATGTACCTCCAGGAGAAATGCCCTCAGGCTATCCTGTCCTTGGATCAGTATAGAGAAGGGGGTAACAGATGCTTGGCTGGCTACTTTACCTATCTACTTCTTTGTTCTCTATACCCACAAAACATATTCTCCTTGTGAAAAAACAAACAAACAAACAAAACACCACTCAAGCTTATGAGTTTGCAATATGTCATATCACAGTGTGGCTTAAAAAGGGGTTTTGGTAAGCAATTTCTACCAGTCACAATTCCTTGTGCTGAGTATTAGTGACCCAGAGCATCATGATGGAGAATTCCATGATTTAGAGTGGTCATTATATAGGAGCCATATTAGATGGCTGCTGTGCATGGCCAAAAGCAAATTTGTTAATTTTCATTTAATTTAATTCTGCTGTCAAAATTGATTATGTATTTGTTAGCAAGTCAATATTTCTCAAAGTGTGATTTATGGGCCATCTATGCCAGAATTACCTAGGGTATTGATTTAAATGCAAACTTTGGGGTACTAAACCTCTTGAATTAGTATCTCTGGGGTGAAGCTTAGGAGTCTGCATTTTTAATAAGAACCCCAGGTGATTCGTATGTACACGGAAGTGGAAATCAGAGCACCGCTGTAATAAGATGGTTTTTCCTTTGATGAGAGCTTACAGTCACCAGGGCAGATCCTCACAACTAATTTACTTTAGAGCTCAAAGGAACCACGGAGAGCACCTCATTCAGCATCCACATGATTAAAGGAAGATGTGTTTGAAATTCCAAAAATATTTGATTATTTCAATGAGAAAGCTGCCTGAGACACTATTTCTGACATAAAATAATATCTGTCATTTATAAGGAACCCAAATATCCTTAGCAATTTATATGGTTAGTTTATTAATAAAAATTATCCTTAGCCATAGAAAAGTGATTTAGGAGACAGTTCATTAGCGGATGGACCATTTCTGCCACTGAGATCACCAATTCCACGCAGTCTTTAGAGTTACAATGGGTCAAACATGTGGAAAAGATGCAATAATATGGTCATTGAAACATATTTTGAGTTATCTTTATAAAAATGTTTTTTGAATGACTTTGTTTGGGGCAGGGATTGAAGATTGAACCCAGGGGCATTCTACCTCTGAGCTATCTGAGCTATAGCCCCAGGCCTTACTTTTTTTTTTTTTTTTTTTGAAACAGTCTTGCTAAGTTGTTGAGGGTCTCACTCAATTGCTGAGGCTGGCCTTAAACCTACAATTCTCCTGTCTCAGCCGTTTGAGTATGGAGATTACAGGCATTCACCACTACATTTGGCTTCTGATTGATTAAAAATTGACAGATTTTGAAATTCTTGGTCTCAAAGTGTTCGAATAGAAACACATTTATCCACAAACTAGAATGTTTAGTACAGAACAAGTATGAGACTTGACCTTAATAGGAACATTTCTTATTTTTTGCCATTTGATCTTATAAATTTCAAAACTTGCTTCCTCACCAAATAAATATTCTTAGATTCTATTATTTACAGAGATCTGAAAACCTTACAAATGATAAATGACCAAATCCATCAGTTGGCAAAATTATTCTTTGTAATACTCACTATGACTCTTGAATTTTCAATTTGCTTTTTTTTGCAGTAAAAATGAGCCTCCTAAAGGGAAATTAATATTGTTATCAATATCTTTATAATGGGAGACTCTTATGTGGCACTTGTTATCAATTTTGTTACTGATCATTCTGCTAATTTTCACCTTCTAAGTCCAGTGTCGGTGAACTGCAATCTGAGGATAAAATCCAGTCCCTGCTCAGAGTGTTTGCTCTAGGGCCTGCAAGTTAAGAATGCTTCTTACACTTTTAAAAAAGATTTGAAAAAAATTTTAACTGTGCCATATAAAAGTTATATGAAATTCAAATTTCAGTGCCCATAAATAAAGTTTTACTAGAAGACAGTCTTGCTCATTTATTTACCTGTTATCTCCGTCTGCTTTCATGCTACAACTACAGAGTTGAAAAATTGCTTGCAACAGAGATCATATGTCCACAAAGTCTAAGATATTTACTATCTGGCCCTTTACAGAAAATGTTTGTGGGCTTCCCTTCTAGAGTAATAGTTTTCAAAGAACATACTCCAGACCTGTAGTACCAGCATTACCAAGAAATTTATTGTTAGAAATTTGGACTCCTTTCCAGATGTGTATAATCAAAAATTATGGAGGGGAAGCAGTTGTGGGAGTTGGACTCAGTGATCTGTGCTTTAGTGAGCTTTCCATTTGGTTCTGATGCCTACAATATTTTGAGAATCACTATCACTTGGATGACTTGTATGAAGGACGTAATAAGCAAAAAAAAAAAAAAAAAAAAAAAGATTTGAAAATGTAAGTTAATATGCATAGGATTTGAAAATGCAGGTTAATGTGCAAAGGTAAGGATTATGATTTGTTTAGCTTTTGAATTTCATTTATGAAGAAAACTTACCAAAAATAAAAAAGAAAATGATGAGCACGGGAGAAAGTTCTCTTTGTTGCTAGTGAGAAAAGCTTTTGTTAAAGAGAAAAAAAATGTATGAATTGCTTTTAGGGGTTACTTTAATTTTAACAGGCTTTATAAAATTAATTCGGAATAGCTTTGATAAATCAGGAAAATGAGATGGCAACCTTTCTGGAAGCTGAATCTCAGTGGTACTTAAAAGGGCTTACCACTAGGCTTATAAAAGAGAAAATACAATATGCCTCAATTATTTACATATGAAGGTAAGGAGCCCAACCTATAATTACATGTAGAAATAAAAATGACTTCAACAGAAGGGAGAAAAAAATACAGCTTCTTTCTGTAGAAGAACCTGGTCCTGATGTCCTGTCATTTGATGCATACGTGCCATGAACACCAAGTACTCACCCCCATATGGCTGACATTTTTGCATCTACTATTGACGATGAGACTGCTTGGTCCCAGTCAGAAATGAAACTGTGGGCACAGATGAGGATGAAAGGAGACATGAAGACTAATCATTTAAAAATAAAATATAACAAAATAATCCAGCCTAAGTGAGGCTATTGATTTAAAGAGCACACTGAAGAAAACCCTTTAAACATGGCTCTTAACATTCCACTCTAAGGCAATGAAGGGTTCAATGTACCATTCCATTCTCATTCAGTGGTATTTATTTCAGGATATTAATGAATACTTAATTTCAGTTCTGTTTACCAGTACAATAAAATCTGAGGTGATAAAAATAAGAAAATGATATGGTTACTAAAGCTAGAACAAAATGTTACAGTTAAAAATGGAGATTGTAATTCAGGAATATGGTCTTAGTGGGCTAGCTAATACTGCCCATGGGGAAAGTAAGCAAATCAGACAACAGATTCAGTTTTCCAAAAACATTGTAAACATATATGAGGCTTCTTTTTCAGTTACAAGATATACAAAGATAGTCTCATTTTTAGTAGTTAAGAGCTCAGCTTCTGTTGCTATGTGGGTAACCTTGGACAAAGTATAAAATTACCCCCCACCTCTATTTCCTGTCAATCAAACAAGGACAATGATAACATTACTTATTTCACAGCATGACAGTGAAGATGAAATGGAGATGATGCACATAAAGATCTGAGACCTGTGCTTGAAACATAGTGAACACTTAAAAATGTTAGCTATTATTATTGCCATTATCATATGTTTGTAAGGCAGATGTGGTGATAAGGCAGCAGAGAAATGTGGAGAAAGATGATTCAGTACGCCAACACATTCAGAATTCACTCATCAATCAGATCAGGTTATTCACTAGAATTGTCTTCTGGATCAGCTTTGAAACAATTTAGTGGTGACTTTTTGTAGAGGTTGTTTTGGCAACATAGACATGGTGACTCCACAGAGAAAGTTCCCAGCTACACCTGGAAATTAGCTTCAGTAACACAATCATAAAATACCAAAGACATTCAGATTAAAAAAAAAAAATCCAGGCTCTATTGCAGTCCAAGTGAGGATAACCACTGTCACTTTTCTTAGAGAAGTTCTCTCTTTAATTTATTTACTAAAATTTGCAAATGAAACCAAAGTCAATATAAGCATTCTTGTCCTTATGCCTTGACCTGTAAATTCCAAATCTGTTTCCACCCTGGAGGGAAAGACATCTGGATGCTGGCAGCCATCTGGCTGTGCTCTTCCTTCCTAAGGGTGCATCACTTAGGCAGCTCTAATGCCTGAACTCAGCCCACATGTGAGAGAGGGTATTTCCATTTAAGAGTCTAAGGACATATGGCTTAGTATAAAAAAAAATAAGCACTGGCAAAACTGTATGTGTAGACCGTCTGCTACACATGGAGACCCATTTTACAAAGACAAGGGATAACACCTTGCTCTGGGATGCATTATTGCTCATCACAAGAACAATTGCCACTTGAGCCTCCAATTTATCAATGTTATAGATAAAGAAGACTGCCATGATTTTTGAAAACATAGAAGGTTACTTTTTCTGAATCCTAGCCATAAGAAGTTATTTTGACCATGCATATACCTTATCTATGTTTTTTTTCACTACCAGACGGTACAGGTAGTGTTACAAGGAATATGTGGGAGAAAATACAATGTGATTATTCTGCATCTTCCTCATGTCTCAACATAGATAGGGCAAATATTTAAAGGAGATATATTTTGTGTTTGGTGAGGTTGGGGGATCTTGTATTAAAGAAGATAAACACAGTCTTCTACAGCATGGAGATTCATATCTAATTAAAATCATACTTTATATTAAAACCAAATACTGGTAGATATGTTATGATAATAGAAAGGAAATTTTGAATATAGACTCTGATAAAACAAGTAAGTATAATGAAATTGTCCCTGGAGAACATATTCATGTTCCTCTGCCATAGGGATATTCTAGTGGAAAAAAACCTGAAAAGTAGAAGTACCTGCTGATAAACTTGGCAAACAAGATTCTATGGGATCACATTTTAAATGTTATTACTACACTTACACTTTACTTCTGCACACCCATTATTGGTGAATATTTCCTTCCAAATCAAAGACAATTGGTCTCTTCTAGATATATAAATGCTTCTAGTCTCCATTCCTATCACCTTCTTCAAATCCAAATTTTGTCACTCTCTTTTTTCTATATTGTTACCTTGGATGCCAATGAAGTGTGTGTGTGTGTGTGTGTGTGTGTGTGTGTGTGTGTGTGTGTGTGTATGTGTATGTGTGTGTATGGTACTGGAGATTGGACCCAGGGGAATTCTACCTCTGAACTACACCCTCAGCCCTATTTCCTATTTTTTTTTTTTTTTGAAATAGGGTCTTGATAGAGTGATGAGAGTCTAAATATATTGCTGAGGCTGTCCTTTAACTTCCAAGAACCGAGATAACAGGTATCAGCCACCATGCCCAAACTGGATGACAGTGAGTTCTTGCTCTTCATAGTCATAGTTATTTTGGGGTGTCTGGGACTTTTGCTTGGGTATCTCCTAATGCACTTGGGTCTCTCCTTTTCCCTCCTTTACCCATAGAGTTATAGAAATTCAAAGGTGGATTCTGGCTTCCCAGGAACTTGGTGTGAGTCTCTAAATTGTATAATCAGATAGAGGTTTAACATACTCTTGGGTAAGAGTGTATTTTTAAAGTACTATGAGGCCTACAGGCAGATGTCTTAAAATACATGCAGAGTGCGTTGCCAACAAGTGTGTGTGTGTGTGTGTGTGTGTGTGTGTGTGTGTATGGTACTGGAGATTGGACCCAGGGGAATTCTAATCAAGTTGCACTAGAACTTGATTCTGAAGAATTCAGGATGAAAGAGTTAAAATAGTTTTATTTATATGAGATAGACTCATATCTATCATAAGGTCTAATACCAACTAGAAAATTCTTTGAAAAATAATTTCAATTTTTATTTCCTTTTAGAAAACCATTTTGGAAGATTAATTTTAGAGGCTATTAGAGAATATATTTTAATGTAAAATGCTTCGGTTGCTGATGAGACAGGGTTTGTTTTGCAGTTCATCAGCAAGATGGCACTTTGATAAATCACAGATTGCTCAGTGCCTAAAGAGGCACATTGTGATAGTTTTCATCACAATGTGACATAAAGAAGCAACTGAAGCGGTGCTTCAGATCACACCAGGGCTGGTTTAGTGATGGCACCCACCGTGTCACGAAGAAACAGGAGGGCTGTCATTTCTAACAATTAGTTTGTTTTCTCCAATCCACCTGTGAGAGTAATTTTTTCATCACTCATATAAGTACTGAATTTGATTTGGATCTCACTGCTTATAAATAGTTGGATGAATGAGTGATAACGATAGCTGGAGACCATCTTTAAAAGGAAGTGAGCACTGATTTTTTTCTGCCTTAATAGCCCAGGTTGAGGTTTCTGTGTGATAGCACTGGGTATGAATGAAGACCTGGTCACTGATTTATGCTGGAAAATTTGCATGAACTAGCTAACACTAACTAGCTTCATTAACCAAGCTTTCTGGCAAATCAGAGCCATGGTATCTCCTATGGGCAAGTGATTTTAATGAACAGGAAAATACATCACCCTTGACTTCAAATTTCCTTTTGCGATGCTTTGCTTATCTTCATTTATCATGCATAACACAATATTCTTTAATATATACATAGGTGAAATTTTCTCCCATTCCATAGTTGAAAGTAAATTCTACAGTAACTATTGAGTACTTTTTCTCCTCAATTTGCCTTTTAGTCTCAGAGGGAAATTATGATGATCACAAACTGATTTTGGCTGACTCTAGGATACCAGTGGGAGTAATTGCACATTAATAGTAAAGACAAATATGCAAACATAGAATTCAGTTAAAAAATATATAAACACATATATATTACTTTCGACTAGCATGATCACTGAGTAGCAGCGGGTGCCTGGATGGTGCCAAGTAAATGGTTCAACTGTCATTTTTACTTTCCAAATATCCATGCAGCCCTATGGATACTACTCCAAAAGTGGCTGATCTCATTTGTCTCACCCTGATTTCTTTTGGGCCTTGGGCAAATGGGCCAATATTATTTTCAGAGCTGACCTCATCTTTTCTGGCTGTTGAGTAGACTTTGCACTTCAGTTGATGAGGGCACATGAGAAATGAACTGGATAAAATGCTTGATTAGAATCTTCATGAACCAGAACTGATGAGAGGGGCACACATATACTTGTGAATTAAGAATCAAATACATCTTTCTGGGACCCAATGCTGACACACACATTCACATCCTCCCCACTGTATGCTGTTCACTAACTGCACAGCCTAAATTTTTCTTTATCTCAGAATTTTCTCAAGACTATATAGCACTTGAATATTGACCATGCCTCTCTTGTAACTCACATGGTAGTGTATGAACAGCATTTTGATTAGTGGGGCACCAACCCTCCTCCTATACTTTGAAGAAAAGTGTAGGAAAGAGTCAAACCTGTCACTCAAATTTACTATTATTTCTTCAAAAGCATCCGCTTCTACGACCTAAATAAATAAATATAACTTCTTCTTTACTAGGTTGAACACAAATAAGAAAATAAACTCTATTTTTTTAAAAGGTAAAGTTATATATAGCCAAAGTGGAACAAACTTATATTCTTGGCACTACACACAATGTAATATGTGTGTGTGTGTGTGTGTGTGTGTGTGTGTATTTTGAAGGTGATAAACTGAGAAATTACAATCTTTTTTTCTTCTTGTGTTACATAGTTTGAAATTAAAAATTTATATAAAAAAATCTTGTCTTTTTAAAATATGATAGCTTAGTTTTTCCATGTGACATAAACTACAGAAGTGAATGTTAATTATTTTTGCGAGATTAAGTGATATATTTAACTCATTAATGGTAAACAGTGATATTTGCTACACATTAAAGATTTATATTTAGTTAATTTGAACAAAAATGTCTAGGTCTCCACAAAGCACTTCTTTCTAATATGAAATACATTTGATGAGTAGGTGACATATTTTTAATACATGTTAATGGCCAATTATCTTGCAGAAAAAATAGCATTCATTTACTATAATATTTCAAAGCCAAAATATAATGCAATTTGGTTTAGAGAGCTAAATCTGTCTCCTCAGGTCATACCTTTACATATATTTAAAGGGCTAGAAAAATTAAATGAAAAAATATTTGCTTTAAATTGTTGACTATGCAGATTACATTATTGTTCAACAAATATTCACTACTCCTACTCTATTCCTTTTGGGGAAATACACTTTCTTGCCCCATTGATAATGAATTTAATATCATTGTTCTGGCCAATGGAATGTGAGTACACACAGGATCTAGCTTGGTAGCTGCTGTTCCTTCAGACCAAAAAAAAAAGACCTACACCCAACCACAAACATGGAACATGGATGCTACAATGCACCAAAGACTTATGAGGGAGAACTACATATTCATATTTTTAGTTATTTGCTATTGCTTAGGTTACTTAGCAGTAACTTGGTTACTTATTCTGCTTAGGTTATTGTAAAAAACAAAAACCATAGACTGGGTGGCTTAAACTAAAAGAAGGTGGTTTTTTTTTTTTTTTTTTTTTTTTTTTTTCACAATTCTGGAGGCTGGGGGGTTTAAGACCAAGGTTTCCCTCAGGGCTGGGTTATTGGTGAGGGTTCTTCCTGGATGGCAGACAGCTGTTTTCTTGCTATGTCCTCACACCCAGGGAGAGAGAGCACGCATGTGCAAGAATGCACTAGCCCTTTGGTGTTTCTTCCTATATATAAGGACACTAGTTCTATTGGATCAAGAATCCATCCTAATAACCTCACATAACTCAGACTGCCTTTCTGAAGACTCCATTTTAGCCTGGTATGGTGGCACATGTCTGTAATTTAGTTATTCAGGAGGCTGAAGCAGGAGGATCATAAGTTCAAGGCCAGCCTGGGCAACATAGTGTCTCAAAATAAAAATAAAAAATAAAAAAGGCTGAGAATGTAGCTCAGTGGATGAGTACTTGTCTAGCATGTGTGAGGCCCTAGGTACAACCTCCAGTATTGCAATAAATTTAAAAATATATGTTAAAAAGGCTTATCTTCAAATCACCAGATAAAATTTCAGGAGGACTTAGCTAATAATAGTTATGTAGCATCATTAACATGTAATTTTACTAATATGTAACTAAATCTTGACCTGGCTCTTCACATGATTTCTCTCCTAAAGTAGCAACAGATATATCAGAAAAAAAGACAAAATGTGTACTCTTGTATGGGTAATGAACATAGCAGAAAACACTTTTTATTTATGTGGCCATTTTTGTTTTTATACCATTTTCTATCAGCAAAAATATTTTTACCAGTAAAATATATTGTATTAGATAAGATTATTAAATTTGCTATATTTGGATGCATGTAATTTCTTTACTGTTGAAGAGACGAACTTTAATTTTCTCCTTGTGTGTTTGTGTCTGGTTGCAATATGAAATTTCATTGGTTTTCAAAAAGTCTGCCCTGTTGGGTACCTTCTGATGAATGTAGAAATGCAATAGGGTGATATTCAAAATCAAATAACAAGTTCAAGAAACATAGAAGCAATTTCAGTTTATTCCACAGTCTGGAGTGATTATTGCTGTACTATATATGCCTACTGTAAGATGCACTGAAGAGTATTTTTGTTTTTAGGATCAGATAATATATTGGACTTTTTATTTTATTTATTTATTTTTTATTTTTTGGCAGTACTGGGGATTGAACTCAGGGGCATTCTACCTCTGGGCTAGGTGCCCAGTCCTATTTTTCCTTCTTTTTTTTGAAACAGGATCTCAACTAAGTTGCAGAGGTCCTCACTGAGCAGCTACGGCTGGCCGCAAACCTGGATCCTCCCAAGTACTGGGATTTCAAGCATGCACCAACACACATGGCTGGTCTTTTTATTTCTTAAAAATGTAGAAATATAGTAACTAGAATACTATTTTTTTTTATTGGTGCATTGTAATCATGTATCTTTGTTAGGTACAAGCTGGTAGAGGCATACATGTACATATCTTTCATTTAACCCTTCCCCAATTCCTGCCCCATACCCTTCCCCACTCCTTCCTTCTCATGTTCAGTTTAGTGATTGATTGACTTTGATATGTTTGTGAATGTGCATCGTGTGCATTAGGGTGCCTCCCCCCAATCACCTTCAGTTAAGACACTTTTTTTGCTCATCTAGGGTTTTTCTTTCTTTGTCTAGAGTGTCTCTTATAATCTACTTTCTCCCTAGCTTCCACTGTTAGGGAGAGCATATGATTTTCTTACTTTTTGTGGCTGACTAATCTCACTTAACATAATGTTTTCCAGTTCCATCCATTTCCCTGCAAATGACATGATTTTGTTCTTCTTTATGGCTTAGTAAAATTCCATTGTGTACATATCCCATAATTTTATAATCCATTCATCTGTTGATAGACATCTTGGGTGGTTCCATAGTTTGGCAATTGTGAATTGTGTGGCTATAAACAGATACGATTGCATTAGTCTGGTAGTTTGATTTCCATTTTTGGGGGTAGATACCCAGAAGTGGTATTGCTAGATCATATGGTAGGGTCATTCTCATTCATCTTAGGATCCTCCACACTGTTTTCCAAAGTGGTTTCAGTAATCTGCAATCCTACCAACAATGTATTAGGGTTTCCACTTCTCCATATCCTCCCCACCATTTGTTGTTGTTTGTGTTTTTGATGATTGCCATTCTATCTGGTGTTAGGTGAAATCTCAGGGTAGTTTTGATTTACATCTCTCTGATTGCTAATGATGTCAAACATTTCCTCATACATTTATTGGCCAAGAATGCTGTTTTCTGAAAAATTAAAATTGTGTATTCCTATCAGATTGTCTCCCTTTGTACAGGAATCAGATCTCAATATGACTAATAAGCAAATTATGCTGACATGCAATCTAAATGGGAAGGGCAAAGCTAGAATGCAAGAGTTTAGGAAATGTTACTGCTTTTTGAGGGAAGAGCAGGTAAAGGCAAAAACGTTCGCTAGAAACTAACGTCCTAAGAAGTAAGTCTCTGGCCTACCAAAGTGATGCGCATTGGTGTGTAGAGTCTTGTGACTGATTGACAAGTCAGGAATAAACTGGAATCATAGTGAGGACTATGCATTCATGTGGGAATTCAGTACAATATTATATTTCTAGCCAAATATGATCCAAGAAGTGACTGCACTCTTGGAGTTGCATTCATCCTGAGAATAAATTTTTGGTCTTTCTTAAAGGTGTTGTCTAGGCCACTGGTGGCTCTGGTTTATGGATAATCATGAAAGAGTACCAACAGCCTGGTGTGAGTTAGAGATAACACTGTACTCTTAGTGGTATCCTTTGGGTTTAGTTTTAAAGCCCACTAGTTTCTTCTTCTTCCTCTTCTTCCTTGAACAGAGCCTCAGAGTCAGTTTCCACTTTGGGCTTTGTAAGTGCCTTATCCTTACACATTAAGACACTGAAATAACTTCCCTACAAATCGATGAGGGGTATGCATTCAGCCTTAGACTTCTGTTTCAGAGCAGGGCAAAATTTATCCACAGTTCTTGAATACTTATCTGTAAAATAGATAAGTATTACCTGAAACACCATGAGAATCAAATACTTCACTGTGAAGGAGATCTGAGAAAAGCAATCTTTGGGCCAGATACATATGCATATGCCTTGGCATAGTTTTGACAAAATACTATAGCTTTATTCTCAAGCTTTTAGACTGATTTCCAAATACAAATACCTTCAGCCACTTTTAAAATGCAGGGAAAGTGCAGTTTTTATTGCTCAAGCCAAATTTTTCATTCTCTACAGTCTGAAATATTCAAATTTATTTAATATTTTTGTGGTTCAGAAGCAAAAATGTTTAAGAATGAGTAGATTTATATCTGCCATAAAACCCTCTTATATAAGTTTGTATGAATTTAAGATACTTAAAACTTGGTAATAATTTTGGAAACAAATAATAACCAACAAATACTTGATTAGAACAAGTTATCTATAGGAGAGGTCAATGATATTATACATATGTATATGTGTGTGTGTGTGTGTGTGTGTGTGTGTGTGTGTGTGTATGGAGATTTGGATGCATCCATTAAAAAAATTCACAATGGTTTGAAATATATTTTGACTCACATCAAAATCAAAATGATATATTCCAGATTGATTCATATTATACTTAGACATAGGTCCCTCTCATGTTATAGCTTCACTTTGTCAAGAATCTTGTCTGGAAACTTCTCTACTTACCTGATAGATCAGGAAAGAAACCTCAGGGAAAGAATAATATCTTATCTTTAATCTCTTTGAGTTAGTGTTATTTAACACTTCTCCTATTCCACTGGTACAAATAAATCATATAACCCCTGCCTAGTTGTCTGCTTCTCATTAATTATTCTTCACTCTCATTATTTGCCACAAAGTGGTTAGTGAAAGCCTCTCCATGCATTCTTAAGTTTTGAGAAAAAGGCTAAGCAGCAAAAATATTTATCTATCCACTCAGTTTCTATGAAAACAAAAATCTTAGTGGTAAGAAATGCAACATACAAAAACTTAAGAGATGCAGAAAAAGTAGTCATAAGAGGGACATTTATAGCAATAAATACCTATACTAAAACAAAACAATAGCCTTTAAAATCTAATATCATACCTCAAGGAACTCTAGCAAACTAGCCCCAAAGTTATCAGAAAGAAGGAAATAAAGAAGATAAAAGCAGAAATAAAGACTTTATTAATAAAGACTAGAAAAAAATCATTAGAAAAAGTAATAAAACTGATAATTTTTGAAAAGATAAAATTGACAAATCTTTATCAAAATTAGTTAAAACAAAAATAAAACTCAGAATACAAAATGAAAGGCAAAAATTGTAACAGATATCACAGAATTATAAAAAGATAATAAAAACTACTAGAAACAATTATATATACAAAAATTATATAATCTAGAAGAAATTAATACATTTCTAGGCACACAGAAACTACCAAGACTGAGCCATAAGGGAACAGAACATCTAAACAGACCAATAGTTAGTATGGAGATTGAATCAGTACTAAAAAGTCTCCCATCAAAGAAAGGCTCAGGACCTTATGGTTTCATTGCTGAATTCTATCAATTATTTAAAAAATAACTGATTTCCATTATTCTCAAATTTTGCAAAAAAAAAAAAAAAAAATCAAAGTGGAGGGAATACTTCCAAACTCATTAGCAAGGCTAACACTACCCTGATATCAAGGCCCTGATAAGTACGTTACCAGAAAAGAAAATTACAGGCCAATATTCCAGATGAACATAGATGAAAAACTTCATCAAAATAATAGCAGACTGAGTTCAACAATCCATTATAATAATCCCTGAGACAAAGGATGGTTGAGCATACAGAATTCAATAAATGTAATATACCATATTAGCAGAATGAAGGAAAAAACCCATCAAATCCTATCAATAAATGTGGATAACACATTTTGGAAAACCCATCACATGTTCATGTTAAAAACTTTACATGGATCAGGCATACAGAGAATGTAACTCAACAATAAAGGCCATATAATGCAATCCCAAAGCTAACATTAATTCCCAAAGCTTTTCCTTTGAGAAGAGGTCTATTCTTAACACTTCTTTTTAACTTAATACTGAAATTCCCAGCCCGAATAATAAGGCAAAAGAAAGAAGTAAGAACATCTTAGTAGGAGAGAAAGAAGTAAAATGATCTCTATTTGCAGACAACATAATCTTTTGTATAGAAAACTCTAAAGATTTCACTAAAAAACTATCAAAACTGCTCAACAAGTTCAATTAAGTTGGAGAATACAAAACTTAACATGCAAAACTTAGTAAGGTTTCTATATATTAATAACAAGCTATCTGAAAAGGAACTTAAGAAAACAATACCATTTAGAAAAGCAATAATAGCAAAAAATAAAACAATATTTACTTGTAAATTTCATCAAGTTGAAAGATATGTAACTGAAAACTATAAAATAAATGAAAGAAATTTAACAAAAGCATATAGAAAGATATATTTTGTTTACAATTTGGAAGAACTAATATTGTTAAAATGTTCTACTACACAGTGTGTGCCACCTGGCCTGGCTTCAATATGATCTACAAATTCAGTGAAACCTTTCTCAAAATTCCAAAGCTATTTTTCACAGAAATAGGAAAATAATCCTTAAACTTGTATGGAACCACAAAAGACCTTGAATATCTAGGACAAACTTGAGCAAAAAGAGCAAAGCAGGAGGCTTAACACTCCATGATTTCAAAATATATTATAAAATGACTGCAATAAAAATACCACGGTATTAGCATAAAATCAGACACATGACCAATAGAACAGCATAGAAAGCCCAGAAAAAAACCCACATATTTGTGATCAATTGATTTTTCAATGAAGGTGCCAAGAAGGCACAATGAATATTCTTTTCACTAAGTGGTTTTGGTAAAACTGTTATCCATATGCAGAAGAATGAAATTAGACCCTTTTCTCACACCATTATAAAAATAAGCTCAGAGTGGATTAATGACCCATGTGTAATTCCTGAAACCGAAAAATACAAAAATAACAACAAACCTCAACAAAAACCTAGGGGAAATGTTCTAAGGACATTTCTCTAGGCAAAGTTACTTTTTATTATGACTTTGAAAGCGTAGTCAAAAAGGGAAAAAAAGACAAATGGAGTTACTTAAAACCAAAATACTCTGCACAGCAAAGGAAACACTTAACAAAACGAAGAAACAACTCAGAATGGAAGAAAATATTTGCAAAACATATATCTGAAAAGTGTTTAATGTCAAAATATGTAACAAATTCAAACAATGGAATATTGAAACAATAAAACCAACCCCCACCCAAATAACTGGATTGAAAAATTGGCAAATTACCTGAATGGACATTTCTCAAACGATGACATATGAATGAGCAACAGGTACATGAAAAAACAAAAATGTTCAGCATTGCTAATCATTAGGACCTCTGGAATGGTTTTAATAAAAAAAAAAAAAAAAAAAAAAGATGAAAGACATGTTTGTTGGTGATGCAGATGAAAAGGCAACTTTTGTCCATCGCTGGTAGAAATGCAAATTAGTATAGTCATTATGGAAAACAGTATGTATTTTAGTCAGCTTTTTCTATCACGATGACCAAAATACCTGACAAGCGCAACTTTGAAGAAGAAAGGTTTATTTTATGGCTCACGATTTCAGAGGTTAGTCCATCATTAGCCAGCTTGTGGCAGGAATGGCTTAGTCACAGATCTCAGGGGATGGCAGAGGAGGAAAAGCTGCCTTCAGCTTATGGTGATGGGAAGCAGAGAGAGGGAGAGGAAGTAGCTAGGGAGAGACATAGTCCCTGGCCACACCTCCAGGGATCCCCCATCCAGCTATGTTCCTCCTCTGAATTTGGATGCATTGCCCAAATGTGAAGTTTGGTTTTTTGTTTTAATTTTTTAAATACATTTATTTCTGCATTATAGTCTCACGTCATAATGTGGTTTATAATGATAGTGAGAAGCATTCACACAGCACTTGGTGAGCTTCCCTCGGTTCTCTCCTCTACTCACATTTGAGATTTTGAGGGACATTTTAAATCCAAACCATAACAGTATGGAATTCCTTAAAAAAAAAAAAAACAAAAAAAACAAAAAATGCCATATGCTTCAGCAATCCCCCTTCTGGATACATCTTCAAAGGAATTTAAAATAATATATATGAAAGGGTATCTGCATTCTAATATTTATAGCAGCATTATTCATCATAGCCAAGATAGGAAATAAATCTAAGTGTCCATCAACAGATGAGCATATATACACACACCACAATGAAATACTATTCAGCCTTTAAAAAGAAGGAAACTCATTTGTGACAAAGTGGATGAATCTGCAGGACATTATGCTAAGTGAAAAAAGCCATGCACACATGATCTTGCTTATATATCTTATATGTGAACTATAAAAATGGTCTCATAGGAAGGGAGAGTAGAGTGATGGTTACAGGCTAGATTGGGGTGGGGAATGGGGAGTTAGTAAAAGGGTACAGAGTCTCAGGCAGATAGGAGAATAAGTGTTGAGATCCATAGCAGAGTGACTAGACTCAGAAACAGTGTATTGTATAATTCAAAATAACAAAGAAAGTAAATTTCAAATGTCTCACCCCCAAAAATGATAAATAAGACAGGTGCTAGATATGTTAATTAGACTGATTTAATCATTTTACATTATATACATACTGGGTATCATAATAATCTCATTGTATCCCATATGTGTGTAACACTGTGAGTTCTTAATTAAAGATAACATTAATAAAACAGAATTAGTGGCCAGAAGATGTAATTGGAAAACTAAATCTTTCATACATAGGACACTTTACCTTCTATTCATATTTCATTAGCTAAAGTGATCAGGAGATGGGGAAAAGAGAATGTGTGGTTCTTATTTGGCTCCAAGCCAGGCAGCTTAGCAGTAGAGATTCAATTTTTAATTTAATTTTAATTAAAATGAGAGTCTAAAATGTAACAAAAATCAAGGAATGGAAATTTAAAAAATAAAATAAAATCCTGGGGAAGCACACATTTAAAGATTCATACAGGCTTCTGAATGACAATGCTAGCATTCCACATGATTCTCCTCCTGTTTCTTCATGATAAAGACACAGCTGTACATTGACATCTGTGGCAAAATTATAGATACATTCAAAATATGTTTTAGATAAATACATATACACTTGTGCATCATGCTATGCTTTTATCTCTAAATGGTAAAATACATAATGCATTATACAACCGGAATGGTAACATGAATGGTAAGCATAAGCTACACATAAACACACATATCCTAATTTGCTAAATTTTATCTTTTCTTCTACTTTAGGCAGATGACACTCAACTCATTAATGTATAGTAGAATATTAAAAGGCATTTCATTTTCAGGTTATTTTTCTTGGATACTTAAAAGAGTGTCGGGATAGAATGAGAAGGGATACAACATTGTCAAATGAAGAAACATGAAGGCCGAGCAGCATGTAGAAGGTCTTCAACCAATTTCTTGCCAGTATGAGTATCCCATGCTCTGTTGGTCTTTGGCCATTAACTTAGATGATTCCTTACAGTGAGCTTTTTGTCTCCCCTGGGTGTGCATGAAGGCTACTAAACTTTGTTGAACACTGCTGCAGGAAGTCACAAGAAGGGGCAGGCTGGTAAGAATATACATTCACCATTTCTACTCTTGCAAAGCTTTCCACAGTGACTGGGAATCCAATTGGGTTTCCAGTATACAATGCAGTTCCTATTCCTTACAGATACTACCAACTTTCCTCAAGCTCCCCTGGTAGGGGGGCTTTTTGATTTCTCATTGTCCAGGTTACAACCATCACCCACCTTTCCCGTCATCTTGTCAGGATGAAGAAGAACCAACTAGCCATCTACATAATGGAACTACCATCTATTTGCACTCTGAAATCCTTCCCTTCTATATTCCCTAGAAACACAGTGAAATCTCCACCCTCAACCTGCTCGAATATTGATTTTTTTTCCCTCACTTCTGGATGAGTCTCATTAGAATTTCATCATACATTTTTTTTCAGCCTTAAAAGAATAGAAAATAAAAACTGAAGAAACTATCTGCAACCTGAACTCCCTCTACAAGTATTATTTTCTCTCCCCTACTCTTCCAAAATTTTTGAAAGTGTTATCTATATTTTATATCTCAATTTCTGTTTTATCAATATTACTTTTTTCTGCAATATGCCACTGACTTTATTATTACAAAGGCTGTAATGCTTGTATGTTGCAATATATGGATACTTTTCAGATATCTCGGTTGACTTCTTGAAACATATGACACTATTGGAAGCTTTTCTTCCTGTACTCTATTTCCTTGCCTCCTATGGTACAACTCTCCTAAGGTTTGCCTCATTTTCCTCTGGACTCTCTTGATTTTCTTTGACTGTTCCTTTTGTTCTGTGTTCACTTAAAATACCTATGATCCTCAAAGCCCTATTCTAGTCTTTTTCTCCACCTCACTTTAAAGATTAAACCAAATTCAAGAAGTTTTTTGTTTTTGTGGTACTGGGGGTTGAACTCAGGGGGCATTCAACCTCTGAGATACAGCCCCAGTCCTATTTTTTTATTTTTTATTTTGAAACAGGGTCTCACTAAGTTGCAGAGGGCCTCACTAAGTAGCTGAGACTGGCAGGGAACCTGCGATTCTCCTGTCTCAGCTTCCTAAGCACTGGGATTACAAGAATGCACCACAGCTCCTGGCTTCAAGCATATTTTGGTAAGCTTGTCTTCTCCTAAAGTTTCAAAGGCTACTTCTAAACTGATGACCCTCAAATCTATTCCCCCAGCCAGGACTTCTTTCCTGGGCTCCAGGCCCAAATATCTAACTGCTTACTAAACATTACACACGGTTATTTCATAGACACTTGAAGAAAACCTAACATGTTGAAAGATGTACACACGATCCTCTTATGTAACTCTCACACTACCACACTTAATTCTATTCTTATGTTCTCTCAGAAATGCCTCCATCAAATCCACAGGCTACCCCTTACATCTAGTAAATCACCAAATCATTCACATTCTATTGATGAATTGCTTCTTGGAAACTTCTCTTTCTACCTAAAGCCACCACCCAGGTCCAAGCAAATACCATCTTCTTTCTGAGTGGTTACCATTCTCTTTCTAATTAGCTCTATTTACTCAATACTTTTCTTCTCCAATCTATTCTGTACCTATGATGATATAACATTTCCCTGGTTATGTTTTTTAAGCCTTCCCCCTGCTCTTATGATAAAGTTCAGACTTTGAAATATGTCATAACTGACAGGTCCCTTCACAATCTGACCTCAGTGTACTCACTACCCTCATCACTCAACATAATTCTAAAATTCTATTGGTAAGGCATATTGAATTTCCTTCAATTCTTCAAAATACACCTTGTTTTGTTTTTATCTAGCTCTAAGCTTTCACATAGTTTTCTTCCTCTGAAATTCCCCTCAGCACTACTTTTTTCTATTTGATCCTGTTCATCCTTCAAGCCTTAGATTACATATCACTTCCTCAGGAAGCCTTTCTCAGATTCTTGGAGTTAGGTAATAAATTCTAGTGAAATATGACTTTAGCCATTTATATACTTCCCTATCATCACACCTATCATGTTTTAGTGCTGTTGCCTGTTGTATTCGCTTCCTATTGCCATGTAACAAATTACCACAAAATTCATTGCTTAAAATAGCGTACCTTTAAATTCTGATTATGAAGGTGAGAAGTCTAAAATGGTCCAATGGTGCTATTTCTCTTTCGAAGGCTCTGGAAAATAATCCAATTCCTTACCTTTTGTAGCTATTGATTCTGCCTCTATTCTTTGCTCTGTGGCTTCAGTTACGGTTTGGATCTGGAAACTTCCCCCAAAATCTCATGTGATGAAAGCCTGGTCTTGAGTGAAGAACAGTTCAGAGGTGGAGCGAGGCTAGAGGATGTGGGTTCCGGGGGGCATGACACCTCTCTCTCTCTCTTTCTGATTTCGAATGCCGTTAGTCAAGCAGCCTTTTCTCTGCCATGCCCCTCTATCATGATGCCTCTGTCTTGGAGCTAGCTAACTGTGGACTGAGTCTCTGAAACTATGAACCCAAATAAAATTCTCCTCTTCTGAATTGTTCTTGCCAAGTGTTTTGGTCACAGTGACAAAAAATCTTAATAATATAGTTCCTTCCTCTGCTTTCAAAGCCAGCAGTGTAACATACTTAAATTCCTCTCTGACCTTTGCTTCTCTTGTCGCATCACTTTTTCACATGGTCTCTGTTCCTTCTCTATTTTCCTTATAAAGGGCCCCTGCGATCGCCATGGTCTACCTGGATAAGCCAGGAGAGTCTCCCTACCTCAACATCTTTAACTACAAGTAATTTGTGGCCATGTAAGTTAACGTAGTTACAAGTTATATGATTTAGGATGCAGATATCTTGGAGGGAGAAATATACTGCTTTTCATACTTGATTAAATACTCATGTTTTATTAGATTGCATGAACTCTCCTTTATTCTCAGTGCCTGCCACAGTGTCTATCCATGAGAGGTGTTAATATTTATTTATTATGAAGAAAAACTGAGTCCTGTCCTATTCTTGTTTTCAATCCACAGATATATATTTATATATGTAATATTGAGTGATAATATTATCAAATATATTCATAAAATGACCTAATATAATCACAAAGCAACCTTTACCACTCATATTATATTGCTACTTTACTTTTTTATAGTGACTATTTCTTATTCTGTCCCTGAGTATAAATTAGTGCAAGAAAAAACAATTACTTCCCTGATAATTTTAGGTACTCAGACAACCCATGATAGTTTTTAATATGAATCACAGCTTCTGTTCAGTAGTTACCCTATTTCATGAATATATCAAAACTTTGGGTATGATTTTAAGTTGGATGTTGGATCTCTTATCCTTTACCTAATTGTGCGTGTGTGTGTGTGTGTATGTATGTGCGTGTGTATGGGGAGAGGGGAATGGGGGATTGAACCCAGGAGTGCTCTACTACGGAACTGCTCTACTACTAAACATTTTTATATTTTTATTTTGACTCAGCAGCTCACTAAGTTGCTCAGGTTGGTCTTGAACTTGTGATACTTCTGTCTTAGCTTCCTGGATTGTTGGTATTATGGTATGTATACCTGGCTTTTTCCCTCCACCCTATCTTGGTCACTGTGTTTTTTGATCCTTTAAGTGTTGGAATAAGGGAAAAGCAGGAGAGTTAAGAGGAGAAAAGAGATATTACTTGGCTGAATGTGAGGAGGTTATATAATTCCAATACTCTCTGGATTAGGCAGATGTTCAAAGCACACATGTGTTTTTTCATGGATTGCTGGGAGATATCTCCAACCAGCTCTTTACTGCAACCCAATTCTCCTAGCAACTAACCTTTACCTCCCATTGAAGTATTCACTCCCCTCTAGCTGATCTGCTTGGAAA
The DNA here is from genome assembly GCA_004027655.1 of Graphiurus murinus. NCBI lineage: Eukaryota > Metazoa > Chordata > Mammalia > Rodentia > Gliridae > Graphiurus > Graphiurus murinus. Next base: position 26,272 of record PVLC010010607.1, on the reverse strand, counting down.
GGTAAAGATCAGTTACAACTTCTTTCCTACCTATCTGACAATGGTCCCAAGGAAATGTTCAAGAACATTATCCCTACAAATAATTGGGTAACCATTAACACCTTCATCCCATCCCTTTCCTGTGCTTTAACAGCCACATTAGCAAGCTTCTTGCTGGTTGACTGCACAGGCTTCACTCAGATAGTAAGTAGACCACTGTGTCCTCTAAATTGAAGGGACACATATTATCCTCCTTATGTGGTATCCTTAGAAACCTTTTGGAGTATGTATGTGTTATACAAAGAGGCATTCATAAAACAATCCTTTACAAAGAAATACTTTTCAAATTCCATCTTTCAAAAAAAACTTCCCTAATATGTGCAAAGCTTTTGGTTCTATCATCAACACTTCAAAAACAAAACAGAAAAAGAAACCAAAAACACACAAACAAAAACCGATGGTTGTTACCACCTATATTTGAAGTCTTTCATATCGACTTACAACCTTACTTTAGGATGTTAACCCTAACTAATTTAAATATTAAGTAATGGAAGAGCCCAAGATGGTGACTGAGAGAAATACCTCTTCTCAGGCACTGTAAAACTCAAATCAAAACTGCCATAGAAGCAGCTTGTTGACAGAAAAAAAAAGTAAAGCAGCAAAAAAGTGAACAAGCAATGAAATTGAAATTCAGCTGAACAAAACCCAGAAAGCAGACCAGGGAGAACAAAGGAGCCTGTGCATGCATGGTACATGCCATGTCAGATCTACTGCCATTGAGCCACCGAAGGAGAGGGGTCTACTAGCATTGAGGCATCTAATAACCTCCTGCATACCCAGTGACCAGAAGTCGAGCAAGCAATACAGAAATACACACACTAATCAGGCAGCATATCCCACATGATCGACAGTGACCAGAATGCCTGGGATGACTAGCTTAAGCATGTGGCAGGGACACCCCAGCTCACCTCTCCCTCCAGAACCAGAGCAGTACTCAATTGTAAGTTAACTGCATAGCACGGGGGCTCCTGTGGCAAACAATAGACTCAGTTGCCCACCCTTCTAGCACTTGGAGAGGAATAGAAGTGTGGGGAGGGCACACAAGACATAGAGGCATTATAGGCCCCCTGTTAAATGCTCTGCATTTAGACTGCACATTTGCCTCCTGCAAAGGCAGAGAGATGCAGACACACAGCCTATAGAAAGCATGGAGCCTCAGGCTTATACTGGGCCCAGACCCAGTGACCCTCACAGCCTACATAGACAAAGAATGGCACAAGGTCAGGCCCTGTGGAGAGCTCAGAGACACAAGCTTGCAGTGGGAAAGGCACCAGCAGAACTAGGTGCCTGCACTGACAGAGAGAGACATCAGGTCTGGGTCCTAGCCACTGCAGGTGACCCACAAGGGGATCCGCAAAAGGACATCACTATAGGGCACTGAGCAAATAAGAATGTCTGAAACATGCTCAAAATCTACTATAATGAGTAGACATTTAAAAGCTGAACATATTTACACAGATCCAAGAGAACTGCAGTTACAAGTACAGTCTGCTTATAACTGCAGTTACAAGTACAGTCTGCTCTGTACTTATATACTTGCAGGGTTTTTGTTTTGCTTTTTTTTTTAACTCTGTTTTTGTTTTGTATTGCTTTGTTTTATTTATGTTTGCTTGTTTGGATGGTTGGTTGTTTAGTTAATTTTTCCTCATTTGTCTGCTCTCTTCCTCATCCCCTTACCAAGCATCTCCTCCATCAATATTCTTCTCAACATTTTTTTCTTTTCTTTTTTTTATTTTCATTTTCCTTTTTTCTCTGTCTTATACCAAGACCATTTTATACCACTGCATTGACTACTAGACTCCCCCCACATATTCACTATCTCTAATTTCTACCATATATCACCTAACATACTCAAACTCTTATTCCATTGGATCATATATTCTATTTTACTCTATTCTTGCACCCATCACAACAGCTTCTCCCCCCTCACCCAATCTTCACCACTGAAAACAACACAACCTGCCCTTGTATATACCAGTGGGCACCTCTAAATCCCTACTGCAGAGATTGGACCAGAGAGGTAAACCACCAGAAAGACTGACAGACACCAAGGATAAACTCACCTCAGCTGAAAGAAGAAATAGATCACCACAATGCTGAATGAGGAATGGGTCATAGAAGCAGTAAGGGGAGAAATTAAAAAATTCCTAGAAATAAACGAAAACAGAGTCACAAAATATCAAAGCAGTACTAAGAGGAAAATTTATAGCACTGAGTGACCACATAAGAAAAACAGAAATCACCAAATAAATAACCTAATGACACAGCTCAAAGGCCTGGAAAAACAACCAAAGCCAATAGAAGACAGGAAATTATTAAAATCAGGGCAGATTTTAATAAAATAGAGAATAGAAAAATAAAGAAAATCAACAAAACCAAAAGCTTGTTTCTTGAAAAAAATAAACAAGATAGATAAACCATTAGCCAACCTAACCAAAAGAAAGAATCAACCCAAATTACCAAGATAAGAGATGAAAAAGATGGTATTACCAACAGTGTGGAAATCCACAGGATCATCAGAAACTACTTTTAAAAACTATGCTCCAACAAAATGGAAAATCTAGAAGAAACTGACAAATTTCTAGACGCACACAACCTTCCTAAATTGAGTCAAGAAGAAGCAGCAATAAAGAGTTTACCATCAAACAAAAGCCCAGGGCCAGATGGTTTTACAAGTGAAATTTATAAAACCATTATATAAAAGCTAATCCCAATACTTTTCAATCTATTCCATAGATTGAGAAATAGAAAGAAACAGGACTCTCCAAAACACATTCTATGAAGCCAGCATCATATTAATAACAAAGCCAAATAAAGACAGCTCAAGAAAAGAAAATCATAGACCTATATCGCTGATGAACATACAAGCAAAACTGTTAAACAAAATACTAGTAAGGTACATTCAAAACCACATCAAGAAAATTATATAACATAACCACATCAGGTTCATTCCAGGGATGCAAGGCTGGTTCAACATATGAAAAACAATTCATGTAATCCACCACATAAACAGAATCAAAGACAAAAATCACATGATCATTTCAATAGACATTGAAAAAGCATTTGATAAAATCCAACACCCATTCATGCTAAAAGCACTGCAGAGAATCAGAATAGAAGGAAGATACCTCAACATCATAAAGGCAATATACAATAGGCCCAGAGCCAACATCATACTAAATGGGGAAAAATCAAAGGAGTTCCCACTAAAAAGAGGAACAAGACAAGGATGTCAATTATCACCAGTTCTGTTCAATATAGTACTTGTGACTCTAGCCAGAGTAAATAAGGCAAGAGAAGGAAATCAAAGGTGTACAAATAGGGAAAGAAGAACTGAAACTATCCCTTTTTGTAAATGACGTGATATTATACTTAGAAGATCCAACAAACTCCACCAAAAGGCATATAGAACTGATCACAAATTCAACAGTTTCTGGATACAAAATGAATCTTAAAAAATCAGAAGCTTTCATGTATGCTAACCATAAATCCCTGAAAAAGAAATCTACAAAAAAATTCCACTCACAATAGCACTCCAAAAAATAAAATACTTAGGGATAAACCTCATCAAGGAAGTAAAAGACCTCTATAAGGAAAACTATAAAAAGTTGAAAAAAGAAATTGAAGAAGACCTTAGAAGATGGAAAGACCTTCCATGCTCTTGGATAGGCAGAATAAATATCATAAAAATGGTCATTTTCCCAAAAGTGATCTACAGATTCATTGCAATACCCATTAAATTATCAATGTCACTCCTCACAGACATAGAAAAATCAGTCCTTAAATTTATTTGGAACAACAAAAAGCCCAGAATAGCCAAAGTGGTTCTAAGCAATAAGAATCATGCAGCAAGTATCAGAATATCTGACTTCAAATTATACTACAAAACCACACTAATAAAAACAGCATGATATTGGCACAAAAACAGACATATAGATCAATGGAACAGAAGTCTTAGAAACAAACCCACACACTTACAGTCAATTAATTTTTGACAAAGGAGCCAAAAACACAGAGTAGAAAAAAATAACATTTTCAACAAATGGTGTTGGCAAAACTGGTTAACCATATGCAGGAAAATGGAAATAAACTCCACTTTCTCATGCTGCACAAGACTCAATTCAAGATGGATCAAAGACCTAGAAGTCAGGCCAGAGACCTTGCAGCTACTAGAAGAGGGCATAGGCCCAACACTTCAACACATAGGCACAGGTAAAAACTTTCTCAACAAGAACTCAAAGGCACAAGCAACTCAAAGGAAGATCAATACACGGGATTGCATCAAACTGAAGAGCTTCTGTGCAGCAAAGGAAACTATCAGGAACCTCAACAGAGAGCCCACAGAGTGGGAGAAAATTTTTGCCAGCTACTCCTTTGATAGAGGACTAATATCTAGAATGTACAGAGAACTCAAGAAACTCACAGCTAAGAAAACAAATAACACAATAAAAAATGGACAGATGATCTGAATAGACACTTCAAAAAAGAAGAAATACTGTTGGCCAATAAATGTCTGAGGGGATGTTCAACATCATTAGCAATCAGAGAGATGCAAATCAAAACTATCCTGAGTTTTCACATAACACCAATTGGAATGGCAATCTTCAAAAGCACAAACAACAACAACAAATGCTGGAGATGGTGTGGAAAAGTGGGAACCCTAATACATTGTTGGTGGGATTGCAGATTAGAGCAATTACTTTGGAAAACAGTATGGAGGATCCTCAGATGAATGGGAATGAATCTACTATATTACCCAGCAATACCACTTCTTGGGTATATACCAAAAAGAATGGAAACCAAAGTATCAGACCAATACAAGTGTATTTATGTTTATAGTGGCACAATTCACAATTATCAAACTATGGAATCAGCCAAGATGTCCATCAACAGATGAATGGATTACAAAACTATTGGATATGTACACAATGGAATTTTCCTCAGTCATAAAGAAGAAAAAAATCATGTCATTTGCAGGAAAATGGATGGAGCTGGAAAACATTGTTAAGTGAGATTAGTCAGTCACAAAAGTAAAAAATCATATGCTCTCCCTAATATGCAGAAGCTAGAGAGAAAGTAGGTCATAATAGGGACTCTAGATGAAGAAGGAGAAACCTTAGATGATAAAAGAAGGTGACTTAACTGAAGATGATAGGGGAGAGTAGGGAAATATCCTAATGCACATGATGTACTTTCACAACATATACAAGTCAATCACTAAACTGAATATGAGAAGGAGGGAGTGGGGAGGGAGTATGGCAGGAATTGTGGAAGGGTTAAATGAGAGATGTGTGTATGTATGCTCCTACCAGCTTGTACCTAACAAAGATGTATGATTATGATGCACCAATAAAAAAATGTTAAAAAAGTTAAGTACTATGTGTCAATCTACTCTGTTTCATCTTATTCATTCATTTCAACTCAATGAGAAAGGAATTGGTATAATACTCACTCAAGAGGACAAGGATTCAAGGCCACACAGCATAAACATATCCTAAAGATCACTTTGTTGATAAATAGCAGACTTGATGATATTCAAAACCAAGGAGTCCAAATCCAGAACTTACGTCTCCTCATATCATACCCTTCATTATACTTTCTTTGTTTGAATTCTCATCTTCCCTACCAGAATATAATTTCATATTATTCTTGTTATACTTTTCAAGTAATTCTCACCTACGTCATAATACTATTTTAGTTCATGGCATTTCAAATTTAAATGCATGACATTGTACTGCTTCACATGCCTTTCTTCACACAGAAAGGTAGTGGTGGTCATTTCCCTATGTAATGACAAGGACAAACAAAGCAAAGCCAACTTAAAAAAGATTAAAAAAAAAAAACATGAAATACCACTGCTAGTGAAACACTGTGCTTAATGAGATATCTGCATAAATATTCAGCTAGTTGCCTTAGGGGAAACACATTTCCAGTGAAAAATCAAGATATTAATCCATTGTTTTAATAAAAAGGCCAAAATTGAATTTATACTGAATTTTAAACTCATTTTTACAGGTATTCATGAAGCTACAAACAGCTGCTCCATGAAATATACTGTTTTATTTGTTGGAGGGTTGTTGTACCTGATATTGTCTACTACCCAGCCTCCTTTAGTAATCTTCCTCTCACATGTCAAGGAAAGGTAATCTTCTATGGGGTGCTTCTGTGCATCAGACTTGTGTCTTACAATCAGGTATATAAGTCTTCCACCTTTGTTTTAGTGTCTTGAAAATAGTCCTATAGCTCATAGGCTAAATCTGGTCTGCTGTCTCTCTTACACATAAAGTTTTCTTGGAATGCAGTCATATCCTTTTATGTTTTGTGTATGGCTCTTTTGATACTAATATAACAGAGATGATGTGTTGTAAGAGAGTTTGTATAGACTAGTAGGTATAAAATATTTCAAATATGGCTCCTACAGTGAAAGATTACTTAGCCTTTCTCTAGAAATCTTAGATTGGCATGTGCCTTTATTTAAGACTCACTAGGAACTACTGTTGCATATTTTATGTTGCCCCAACTTCAATTTTATTTCTAACATTTACCTATTATTATTATTATCATTGTTATTATTATTTTGTAGTGCTGGGGATGGAACCCAGGGGCATTCTACCTCTGAGCCACACCATCAGCCCTATTGTATATTTTTAGTCTTAAACAGGATCTTGCTATAGTTGCTGAGGTTCTCACTAAGTTGCTGAGGCTGTCCTCAAAACTGCGATCCTCTTTTTTCAGTCTCTCAAGTACTGGGATTACAGGCATGTGCCTCCATGCCTGGTTTATCCAATCTTTTTATTATCTCTCATATTTTAGCTTAGTTTATTTTTAATTACATGTTTTCTATATGCTTTTTAGCATTTTTAAATTTATATTTGAATGAATCTTTAAAAGCTAACTTAAATTTTTTAAATGGCATAAAAATAAAGAAAATATCTTATTTGTTATATACATTTTTACATGTTGTCTCAAAGTATTTTTGGTAAGATGAAGTTGAATATAAAAGCATAAATAAGTAAAAAACCAAACTTTTATAAAAATAGCATCACTCTTTCTGTATTAACTCAAATAATTTATTGTTTTGTTTTCATGAGAAACCACCATATGTTTCTTTTTCAAATTTATAAGCTTCAGCAGCAATTGTTGATTTTTTAAAACAGTAAACAGCCAACAAATAAAAAGCAAAATAATTCTATTACCTTTTTATATTTTATTTTATAGGAGGAAAAGAAGAATGATTTAGTACAAAGTAAAGTTGAATAAGACCCCAAATTATTATTCTATTAAACATTTGGAAGCATGCCATTTAAGTTTTAAATTTAGTTTTTATTTTCTTTTTACTTATTTTTCATTTGTTCATTGATTTTTATGTAGGCAAGCTGAATGAAAATTAATGCTGTCCTTTGTCTCTTTATAATAAAAATGATGTATTAAATTGGACAGTGCTCTTTCATGAAATTCTAATTATTTAGAATATGTAATTTTGTTGGGGAAACAACCATTAGGTACTATAAAGAGTGCATGCAAATCTTTACCAGTGAAAGTCAATGTGTATAAAATTATATTGGTCTTCTACTTGAAAATTCCCATTTACGTAATATTTTTGTTTTCTTAGCAAATCATATATAGCCACTTTTCTACATTAAATTCTGCATTTCAAAATTTTCATGATACTTTTAAAGTTTTATTTTACTTAATAGGATTAAAAATACAACAGATAGCACATATAGAGGTCCTACTACTAAAATTTACATCTCTCGGCTTCAAAGCAAACCTAGAGCATACTAAAGTTCCTAAATTCAGTCTCTGACTGGATAAGAGGACTTTATACTTTCTCTTTTTTACACTTTTATTGGTGTATTATAATCTCATATCCTAATGTAGTTCAAAGTGCTAATGACATAAGAGTACACCACATTTAAAGTGCTTTCCCCCAGCTCCCTCCCTACTCCCCCCTTCCCTATACAGGATATTGAGATTGACATTGATACTTTTACATATCTACATAATGTCAACGGAAGTGATTCCTTCATTGATTATCCCTCTCCATTGCCCCCCCTACCCCTAGACCACCTCCATAACTCCAATGGAGTTTCTCCCCCATTATCTGAAGTCATTTTAGTATCCCAATTACTCCCTAGCTTCCTCATATGAGAGAAAATAAATGAACCATTACTTTCTGTGACTGGCTAATCTCATAACATAATGTTCTCCAGGTCCATCCACTTTTCTACAAAAAAGTGGATGGACATATTTTTGTTCTTTATTGCTGAGTAGAATTCCACTGTATGTATGTCCTATAATTTTGTAATCCATTCATTTGTTGATGGACACCTAGGTTGGTTCCATAATTTGGTTATTGTGAGTTGTGTTACTATAATCACAGATATGCATATATTACTAAAATATTCTGATTTTGGAAAAATACCCAGGAATAGTATAGCTAGATCATAAGGTTGATCCTTTGCTAATTTTCTGAGAAATCTTCACATTTATTTCCATATTTGCTGCACTAATTTGCAACCCCGTGAATGGTATAGAAGAGTTTATTTTTCCCCATATCCTTGCCAGCATTTATTGTTGTCTGACTTCTTGATGATTGCTCTTCTGATTGGGGTTAGATGGACTTTCTGTGTAGTTTTGATTTGCACCTCCCTGATTGCTAATGATGTTGAACATTTTTTTCAGACACATAGACTAATGGAACAGAATTGAAGATATAGAAAAAATCCACACAGTTATAGCCCATTCATTTTCAACAAAGGTACCAAATACATATGTTGGAGAAAAGACAGCCTTTTTGACAAATGGTGTGGGGAAAATTGGTTATCTGTTTGTAGAAAAATGAAATTAAATCCCTACCTCTCACTCTGCATAAGAGTTAACTAGAGATGGATCAAAGACCTGGAAATTAGATTGGAGACTTTGAAATTACCAGAGGAGGGCATATATCCAACACTATAACATATAGGTCCAGGTAGAAACTTCCTCAATAAGACCCCAAAGCTCAGGAAATTAAAACAAGAATTAATAAATGAGATGACATTAAATTAAAAAGTTTCTATTCATCAAAGGAAATCAACAAGAATCTACAGAGAGAGCTACAGAATAGGAGAAGAGCTTTACCAGCTATTCCTCTGATAGAAGACTATTATCTAGAATATACAAAGTACTCAAAAGACTTTAACACTAAAAAACAAATAACTCAGTAAGGAAATGGGCAAGTACTTTCCCTCAATTTCCCACAAATAACATTAGCAGATTAAAGTGAGATAATTTCATACTGAGTTTTCCAATAAAAAATTGGAGTGATCTCCTGTTAGAAAGAATGCCTTTATGTATAGACTTTATTACATTTCTGTCAAATCAAGCCCCTCAGATATATGATGATACATGTGTATGTAACTTAATCATTTTCCTTTCCTGTCTCTAGGAATCTAGAGACAATTTCCATGTAAGTTGCTTTCCAGTGAAAACCAAAAAAAGTCATCATATTTAACATCTCAGGCTACCTTTTCAGATTTCAGATTAGATACATTCTGAAAAGTTCTCTGTAGTCAGAGGGCTCTGAGCCTAGGTATGACTGGCCCAAACAAAGCTGAAGCAGCAGCAGCAGCACGAGCACCAGCAGCACCAGCAGCACCAGCAGCACCAGCACCAGCACCAGCCCCAGCAAAGGCACTGATCCTGGTGCTCTTAATGACATATTATCATACAGATTCCACCAGTGGCCTTAGGGAAACACCTGTCCTGTCAAAGAGTTGCAGTATTTGCTAGTTCTGCCAAAAGGGATTGGAAGTTGGTATTTCTTATCATGTTGCAGGCACTGTATTTTTTTTTATTGTGGTATTAAGACAGGCTAAACCCATATAGACTTTCTAAAAATTTTCTTAAAATTTTGCAACTTATAAGCTGCTTATTTATCCAAACAATAAGTATATTAACGTTTGAATATATAAAATAGCATAAAAGAATGATCCAATAATATAAGAAAAGCAATTTTTGGTCCATATGTTTAGATTTCTCAAAAGACTTTCATGTTAAACTGAATTATTTCCCAAACCCATACTTAAAATGTTCATTAGAATTCTTGATCAAAATCACGGTGATGAAGAAAATTCTTTGTTCTTAAAATTCTTATTTACATGGGATTACACTGTGGCAACACTGAATGGAAAATAACAAATAGAGCGGGCAACTTAATTTTAGGGGAAAAAGTCCTTAAACAAATCCTTGGGTTTTCTGCTGTTACTACCTCATTACTCCTAAATGGTGTCAGTCAGTTCAGCCTAATAGCTGTGAGTGTTACTACCATGGTCAGTTCCAAATTATAGTATTGATTAATTGATTGTCTTCTTCCAGTTGTGAATTATATTAGTGTGGCTCAGGGAGTCTGGCTTAGAGCCAAAGCCTAATTTTCAATGGAAGACAACAAGCAGTTTTACTGTTTCATTGCTGTGGTTAAGTGGATGCTCAGAAAATGAAAAGCTTTGGAAAGATGACTTGACAAAAAGGGATGCACTAAATATAATGAATATGCACTTATTGATTGATCCATCCTAAAGACACAAGTAGGAAGAGAGTAAGTAAAAAATTCATCATTTCTCAAAGTCAGACTTCCAAGAGTCTTAAAACAATTGACTAAAGGCTGACAGTAGGGGGGAAGCTAGGTGGTGCAGAATGATAATTAAGTTCATTCAGGATTTAAGTCTGTTGACAGTGGTTTTTTTCAAACTAAGTGGAACTTAAAGTGGGTTATGGGCTTCCTTACTTTATGGGCCCAGATGCCCAGGAAAACTTAAGGCACCTGTCACACTGAGCTACTCCAGGGCAGCAGTGCCATTTTCTCTGAAAAATAAAAACATTACCATGTTGAAAGACAAAACAAGAGGGGCTAGTTTCTTGTTAACTTCCTGCTTTAATGAGGAACATAAAATGAATGGGTGTGTTTATCATTGATTCTGGTGGAATGGGAAAAGCTAAATGGGGCATTGAGAGGTTAATAACTTTCATAGATCCATAACTTTGAGTTTGTTTGCTGCCAGATCAATTCCTTTCCCTTACATAATGTGAAGGGAAAATTGGTGTGAGATGGAACAATTCTGATTATAAAATTATATTCACATTAAATATATTTATAATCATTATTGGTCTTTTCAAAATGAACAGAATTATACTTGATATCACAGGAAACTAGAAAGAAGAAACTTTCTTCTGCAAGTAAAGTGAAGGGGCATGAAAAGAAATAAGGGATCTTAAATTTGTGAGTGTTGAAATCAAATGTTTAGACATGAATAGTAAATGGAAGGTTATGAAGAAATAATTGCAAAACAGTCACAAGGTAAAATATCCAGGTTGGAATTAGAATTTTATGGTAAATAGAGAGACTGCATGTGATATTGGTAAGGAAAAAATTACTCTTCTATATATGGTAAAAAGTTGAAGATTAGTAATGATTAATTTCATGCATATGAAAAATCCTTAATGGAAGCAATAATATAAAACCCTATTAGCATAGATTCTATAAGGAAAGTTCATAGGATAAATGTCCCTGAAATATAAAGATATTATTTTTCATGGCTATCTTAGCGATCTTTAGTAGAATTGGGAAACACATTCATTGTTTAACAAATATTCTTATAAGCTAGACTGATAGGAGCTGAGGATACTATTGAGTAGATAAAAAAGCAAGGAGCATGTCTTCTTCAGGGTAATATTTTTTTTTTTTTTTTTTTTTTTTTTTTGCGGAATTGGGGATTGAACTCAGGAGCATTCTACTTCTGATCTATACTCCCAGCCCTCTTTTTTATTCTTTATTTTGAAACAGGGTCTCACTAAGTTGCGGAGCTGAGGCTGGCTGACCTTCTTACTGCTCTTCACTTTAGGTAAGCTCTCTCTTCAGGGTTTTTGCATCTACTACATCCTTTATTTAGAATGTTCTTCCTCTAATATCTACATGACTGGTTCTTTTACTTTCTTGATAGTTTTACTCAAAAGTTACTTACTGAGTATAACATTTTTAACTTTTCAATATTTTCCTTTCCTGATACTTGAATAAGGAGGTTGAACTCCCATTCTGGTGATTGGGTCTATTCTGATGATCTGGTATCCATTTGTACTAATTGCTAAACTTTTTTTGGGGGGGGGTACTGGGGATTGAACTCAGGGGCATTCTACCCCTGAGCTACACCCTCAGTCCAATGTTTTATTCTTTATTTTGAAACAGGGTCTCACTAAGTTGCAGAGTACCTCACTAAGTAGCTGAGGCCGGCCAGAAACTCAGAACCTCCTGTCTCATCCTCCCAAGTACTGGGATTACAAACATGTGCCACCACACCTGGCATTGCTAAACATTTTTAGTTTCACTCCTACTCATCACTATCTAATATACCCTATGCATATTTCTCTTTACTATCTGCCTCCCCTACTCAGTGGTTTTGTTTAACACTGTATTCCCAGCAACTGCAGGTCCTTATTTTTGCCTATGCATTGTGTCATTCTACCTTAAATATCATGTTGTGCATGATAAATACTTATAATTTTCTCTATCAATTTAAAAAATACCCCAGAACTTGGAAGGCTGAGACAGGAGGATTACAGGTTTGAAGCCAACCTCAGCAATTTAGCAAAGCTCTCAGCAACCTAGTGAGACCTTATTTCCAAATTAAAAAAAAAAAAAAAAATAGGGCTGATGGTGTAGCTTGGAGATAGAATGCCCCTGGGTTCAATCTCCAGTATATTAAAAACAAACAAACAACAACAACAACAAAAAACCCTTTTTACCTTTTTTTTTAAAAAAGTACTACTTGGTCACCATCTTGTTGCCATGAGGGAAACAGGCCTATTTCATCTATTTTATCCATCTTGATTTACTGTGCTGCCACATACTATGTATATAGTGTAAAATTTTTTGTTGTACCCTTGATTGGACAAATGTAACTCTCTAAAGCATAAATGTTCAGAGAATAACCTGCTGAGATTTCTTCTTTTGGCTATACAGTCTGCATACACAATTAACTTTCCCTTAATTAGATTATTTTGACTTTTACCTAGTATTGTCAAATTAATACTGTAATCAAAGATATCTCTCTGAGACCTGAATATGTCCCTGCTATGTATAATGTTAATTACTTCTTTAAAATAACTGAAATCAGGCTCACATATTGGGAAGCCTTAGTTAGCGGATCTGGTTTATGTCTCCAAAATAGTTTTAATCAGAACTTTAGAAACAATTCTTAAGTTCACCAAAAGAAATTGTGGTATTTATGACTTTCTTAATTGATGAGATTCCAAGAATTAACTAAAATTCTAAAAGGCTATTCTGAGTTATGTGAAAAAAATTATAGACATTGGCTTTGGTCCATGTATTGAAACATGTAACACATAGCATATAACCAAATGTTATGATTTATAGCAAATTAAATTACACTGCCAAAATAAGCAAAGCCTTTGGCTGTAGAACCCATAATATTATGATGTTCACCCCACATACTTATGTATTTCCAAATTCAGACATTTTAACAGTTTCTGGCTCACGCTAGCTTGATCCAATTATGAAAAGTGGCAGTGACAATTACATAAAGAAGAAAGTTCATTTAACCAACTGACTTGATTTGGCCATTGGCCCTTTGGCAAAATGTTATAACCCCTAACTGTAGAACAGTATATTCAGCATTCACAGTACTTCACATATTTCACAATGTTCTCAAGCAGACATTGATTAAGTGTTCATGGTGTCAAGGCACAATACAAAAATGAGTAAGAAAACATAGACCTTGAGTGCAAAGAGTTTACAACCAGAGATACTTCAGGAGGAATTGGCCGGAGAGTGGTAGCGTGATACTTTGGCCATCTAGTTAGATGGGTGTGACTGTCTTCATTCAAAGCAACCAGGGATCAGTTAAAAAACAAAGTGGTGATTGATGTCTTTGGATTTCCACCCAGTCTTGAATTCTGATGCTGCTACTACTTGTGTGACTGGGCAAGATATTTAGATTCCCTAGTTCTCAAGTCCTTAATTCTAACATGTAGATAATTAAAGCTTAGACCTTAGAGGTTTGCTGTGAAGAGTAAATTCAATATGTATACAATGTTCTTTGCAATAGTATGCATATAAAATAAAAGTTAGACATATTTAAGGGGTAAAGAATAGATTGAGCAAGAAAGGTGTCTTTGGCAAGAGTAAGAATGAAAATGTTCTGTTATGTGTTAGATGTCTGCATTGAGGACTGACATTTAACAGTCATGTACTATAAAGCGAAAGAATAATTTCTAATGTAAGGTCTTAAAACACTAGCTAGTGAGCTTATGGTCTTAGACCAATGAAAGAGAAGATAATTTGTGAACTAATGATTAAATAGAATAACCTGAATAAGGTATATTGGGTTTCACCTGCTTGTTTGACAGTAGGTTTTATGTTATTTTTTTACACAATATGGAGAAGACAAGATTAGAAAGAATTGATGTGGTTAAGTGGCAGAATAGTCACCAAAAGGGCATTGGAATGTGTATTTATTTATACACATTAATCTTTATTAATTTGAGAAGCACTTTGGGGCCTGGATCAGAGCTCCATGTTTGGCAGAGTGGAAAATTCAGAATGGTTTAGGCTGGGATTCTTGCTCTAACTCATTAGCTGTGAGGCACCTCTGCCTCATTGACCATAGTTGTCCTCACCTGTTACGGGACGATATGAGGATGGCATGTAAAGTTATTCACTGTATGGGTGGCACTTTCTAGGGCTCAGTAAATGTATCAAAGATAGTCATTGCTAGTTTTACTTTAATTTCATTTGTGTAATGAGATGAAGGAAGTTATGGCCCTTTGTTTTAAATCACCAGAGAAATACAGATAGACAAAAAGGCATTTGATGTAGGTAGTTATTGTCTTTCTAAACCAGTGAGATTGTTTTCTATGATTCAAGTGTCTATCCTATCTATAGAAGGTGAGATTGCTTATTTCTACTTTCAAATATGTCTATAAGTGAGACATGTGTTTGTTGCTCCAAATTTTGATGAAAATAATAATAACATCTACAGATAAAATGTACGTCTCCTGCCATGTGCCATATACTGATCAAAAGCATTTTCATATATGAACTCTATCTTCAAAATAGCTAAAGAAGTACAATTATTATCTCCATTTTACAGATGACAAATCTCAGGTATAAATTTGAGGAGATAATGTAAGCTGATAAATAGCAGAGAATCCATGTAAGTCTTGGTCTAGAATCTATGAAATTTTCCCTCCTCATAATGGAATTGGTTTGTCCTGAAAAAGCAATATCATAATGGGAGTATATTTGAAATATTTATATTAGCACTAGATAAGAGAGAAATAGAACTAAACAGAAAATAGAAAGTCATTTGAATTATTAGTTCTATAGGAATAAGTACTTTGGACTCCCAAACAACTGGTTTTTCAAAATGAACTCTGGAACATAATGTACTCAGAAAATGGGAACAGATTCTATACAAACTGCTGAACCATAAACAGAATGATCAGTATCATAAGAGAGTCATGAACGACGACACACAGGAGTTCAGAAGATGACAGCAATTTGACTGAGGGTATCCATGAATGCTTTATGGGGAAAGTGAGCTGAATCTTAATATATAAGATTGAAATAATGAGAAACTGAAAGGGAGACAGGCTAAAGGCGTGAAATAAATTTATTCAAGTTTTTATCTCTCTTATTTAATTCTACTCTTCTTTGATTTTAATAACACCTTGATTTATTTTCTTTCTTTTTTATTGGTGCACATTAATTATATAGAATAGTGGATTTCATAATTTGATCAATTTTACTTCCCAATACCTCCTGTCACTCTGTTTCTCTCCTCCTGATCCCCTTCCTCTCCCATAAAGGTCTCCCTTGTACTTTCATGATGTTTTCAAAAGTACCTTGACTTCTGAAGGACTTTTTTGTACCTTCTCTATATGCAGATGTTTACTTTTCCTTAGAATCATACGAAAGTTCAACCCCCAAATGAGGTAAACAATGATACAGAAGGTAATATTCTTAAGATAGGAATGCAACATTTTAGTAGCTAAGAGTATTTGAACACACTAAAGAATATTTACATATTTTTATAAACTATGTATTTAGAAACATTAGTTGAAAAATCATTTGAGTTCATTTTATGATTCATCACAGGTTTATTACTAGATAATAATGTTTAAATTGTAAGTCAATAGATCAAATATTTTAGAGAAAGAACTTGGGAGTTGTTTATTTCAAATAATTATCTAAGATTAGAAGCACACTATTAAGCTGCAATGGGTGAGAAAAAAATGTACTTGACAGAGGATTTTAACAAAAAGTATTATGATAGATAAAATGTTTATATTAGAGAATAGAGATGTAAGGTAACAAAGCTGTGTTAATAGTAAAAAAAAAAAAAGAAGAAGAAAAATCACAGAGTAATGAGAACTGAATGCATTACATAATAACCTGTTATTGTTTAACAGAGATTAGAGTTTTAAAAATTTGCTAATCTATTTGCTAATCTGTTTTCTCACTTTATTCCCTCATTAACAATAAATAGCTTTGTGGCTTCCAGAAGAACGAAAATAAAGTATGTAGGCGAGACCACTGCCGACGGCTAATAATTTCATAGCAGCAGCAGCTAAACTCAATCAACATTTAAATCTATAGGCATCTGCTGCTCCAATTCAGAACTTTAACCCCTTGTTAGATTTCTTCCACATTCATAACTAACATCACCAGTGTTTCAAAAATGAAAACCAAATCTTTCATTTAGAGATAATTTCTTAGTTGTTCCATTGTTTTGAGCATGTTGTAATGGTATTCATAAAGTAAGAACTGTAACTATAGTAAGGAATGAATCTTATTATATTTTATAAGAGGAATGTTAGGTGAGTAGAATAAAATATTTGAACATATTTGAATGTTCTATTCAGCCATCTATCCTAACCAATATTTGTTGAGTGGTACCTGAATATCAGATATTATATAAGGTTTTAGGACCCCCAAAAGGGAAGGGGTTAAGATATGTTCTGGACTCACCTTGTGTTAGCCACCGTAGGTGTTTTCAGACACAGTTCCTGGCTTCGAGATGTTCAAAAGCTAGCATGAAAGACAGAAACCAATAATTATTTTAAAATATATTTCAAACACTAACTTGTCTTGAAGATATCATCTATCTCAGTTTTTAGAGGGGATTGAGACATAGAAAAAAAGAGTATTGTGATTGCTGGCATCAATTTTATGAAATACAATCTTTATTGAAATAATGAAATGTCAAAAATCAACATGAAAATTTCTTTTATCCACAGGGTATAAAACAGTAAATATTGACTATTTCTTAAAATGTTGAATTGAAACTCTCATATCTAACATAAAATGGCTAAATTACTTTCATATATCTATTTCAAGTCCACTGAATATCTTGGCTTGTTACTTCCTAAAATTATATATTTCAGAATATCCATCCTTTAGTCCGTATAGAATTAATTCTACTCTCCCAAGGTGTAACAGGGATCACTTAAACCCTGACAGCCAAGCTAAATTGAATCATTGTCTGTCCTACTCATCCTGAGATGAATCAGCATGAAATAATTCCAAATTTTACAACTATTTCATTTATGCAAAATAATGTCATCATTAATTACAAAAATCCAAACCTTGTCCTGATTCTTCAACAGATTTATTTTATAAGACTTAAAATCTATCCTAATGATTTTGTTTTTTTTTCTTTTTCAGAATTGCTTCCTTCTCAGCTTTTTTAAAACATTATTTTATTAGTCATTATAATTACACACCACAGTGAGGTTCAGTGTGATAGAAACACACATGTGCACAGCTTTTTGTATAGTTCCTTCCACATCCCACCCTGCTCCCTCTTCTTCTTCCTGACATGAATTAGTGAGATTGGTTGTAATACCTTCGCACATTGACACAGTATTGTTTGAATGGTTTATTTTTTCAGGCTTCCCTCTTCCCCTCCCTAACTCTTTCCCCTAAGTCCCTTCAACTAATCTACAAATCTCTTTCTGCATATTTTAAATCTCTTTTGTTTCCTATTTTCTCTCTCGCTTTCACAAATGAGAGAAAACCTACCACTCTTGACTTTCTGAGACTGGCTGATCTCACTTAGCATATTTTTTATTTCCATACATTTTTCTGCAAATAACATAAGTCTGTTCTTTATGGCTGAGTAAAATTCCACTGTGTGTATATACCACATTTTCTTCCTCTATTAATCAGTTGACAGACACCTAGGTTTGTTCCATAATTTGGCTAATATGTTCAACTTTGATTCCTCCTTCAGTTACCAGGTAAGCCCTATCTTAGGCAGAAAGTTTCCCTTGACATCCTGCACCTCCAAGTTTCAACTAGCTGAATCTCCTGGGTAGTCCAGAAGCTCTGTTCACACCTTATCACATTGCCCTGTGGCATAGAAACTGGTTAGTGTTTACCAGCCTATTTTTCCCTTTCTCCTGCTGTTACATAGCCAGATTACATTTTGCAGTTAGATGTGACTGTGTAGCTTCCCAACAAAATACAGTTTTAAACCTATCTCACACATGGTCTTTCATTCTATGTTCCCTGTTCACAGGTTGACTCCCTGAGGGCCCCAGAGGGAAGAAGATCCAAGGGGCTGAAAGAGCACTGTGCTTTAGCCGCAGTTTTCAGGATCACCCCTCATTCCCACAATAAGGTCCATTCACACTAGAATGTTATAGAGATGAAGATTTGATTCATCATCTCATCCTGATGAGGAACATCTTTTAGTATTAGAGTTTTATGTAAATGAGAATTAAATTTCAGTTAAGTCATTAAAATGTGGAGTGTTTGTTATAGCACTTAGCATACCCAGATGTGATTGCCGCTTTTGTTTGATTTCCCCTACCGGATTGCTGTCTGTAGTACTCCCACAGTGACTATTTATGTCTTGTTCCCAATATTATCTGAGCCCCTGACATAGTAAATGGCATATAATGACCATCTCTCTCTATTTTTTAATAACGAGAATTTTATATGATAAAACATACCATGAAAATTTCATAAGAAATATTATTCTAAATCCTGTTATTCCTTCGGGGGAAATGCTAGGCTTCATTTAGCACAGACATCAAAATACCTTTTGTTAAATGCCTTAAAGGTAAAATCTGATTTTGCTTAGGAGCTCAAAGCAAGTGGAAACACCTAAACAGTTTTGCAACACTGTTTGTAGGCTTCTGTTTGCAGGGGGTTTTGTTGTTGGTGGTGGTGGTAGTAGTGTGGAAGATAGTGAGAGCATTGCACAACCTTAGTCAGAAGCAAGGGCCTCAAAAGCTCCTTGCTGCAGCTGCCATGTTTTAGAATGTCCTTCACACCTCCACTGGGGATTTAACATCAATGGAGAGAAAATGAAAGGTAATTTTCTATCCTTTTCAAAACAATAACCAATCACAGAAACCAAGACCTTCTGCTCTTCACATATTACAATGAAATAGCTTTTGAAGTTTAGACAAAAATAGAGACATCTGACAAGCAATATCCAGTCTCGGTCAGCAATCTCCATGCATTTACCATCATTCCTGGCCCTCCCCACCCCCCCCCACTGCCCCTTGTTCTTTCAGCCAACAACACTATATCCACTTATTTCTTTTCGCCCCCACTTGTTTGAGGCCTCTTCCAAAAAGTGTTTTCAAAAATTGCTCCTGCCTGTCTCTTTACCATCACCCACTTGCTGGTTATTTTGGTCTTGTTTGGTAGAACTTTGAGTGACGCCCTTCCTTTACTTTCACATTCCTAAGTAAGAAAATAGAGAGATGGTCAAATCTCCTTGCTTCTTTTCTGAGGAAGCAAGGGGAAACTTTTTCTACCAGACATATAGCAGTGTTTTTTTTTTTTTTAATATGTGTGTATTTGGCACTTAGTAATTATATGTACCATGGGGTACACTTGGCATTTTGATACAGTATACAGTGCCTAATGATCTTATTAGGGTTAGAGGAACGTCTATCACAGCAGACACACATCTTTGCTCTGGGTTGAGTGCACTTATAATCTTCCTCACTAGCTATTTTTAAATACTCAATTAATTATTGTCAACCACTGTTATATTATTGTTCCATAAGAAATTAGAAGCTATTTTTCCTATCGAACCCTGTACACATTAACCACCTTCTTCTCATTCCTCTCTCCCCCACAACCTCTGACCTGTAGAAAAATTTCAAGCTGTTTCACAGTTTCTTAAAATTACTGCTGAATAACATAACACCTTTAGGCTAGGTTTTATAATAGCTTTAATAAATTTGTACTTCACTCACATCAATATTAATATAAAATTTACCTTGGTAAAGCATTTCTCTTCTAAGTAACAGGCAAATGAATACTGGATTTACCAGTTGAAGCCTTTTCTTAGGAGTGTTCACAGACATTTAAGAAAAGGTTTTTTTTAAAAAAATTAAATGACACATATGATTGTATATATTTAAGGTGTTCACTGTGATAATTAATTACATGTATATAATATGTAATGATTGAATTAGAGTAATTAGTATTTCCATTTTTAAAAAAACTTATTAAATTTTGTCTTGGGAGCCCTTGAACTCTTCTAGTTCTTTATAAAATATATAATAAATTATTGCAAACTGCAGTTACTTTACTGTGCTATAGAACAATATAACTTATTTCTCTCATCTACATGTATGTCAGTACTTGTTATTCAACCTCCTTCTGCTCTTCCCTCCAATCTGTTCCCCTCCAAACCTAACTCTAATGACTCCTACTCAACTCTCTCCTACCAGAGCACCATTTTAAAAAGCTTCCTGTGTTTTCAGAGTACAAATAGCAATCTAGTGAACTGTTGATCTGATAGAGAAGGAAACAGATTTTTTTTTTTTTTTACTAGACAGAAATACAAAAAACCTCAACCTCAACCTTTCTAAGTCATGCTTAATGCTTAGGCCAACTGTGCCAACTGAGCAAAATGGCAAATCATTGAGAAGTCCCAATTTTGTTTTCTTTTCTGGAGAATGAAGAGAAAAATGATCATAAATTTTTATAAGCTGAAGAAAATGGACTTTCAGCAATTGATTTAGCCTGCATAGGCAGACTCTAGCTCATAGAACATGCCCAGTGTGGATGAATGAATCAAGCAGGAGGCAACTACTTTAGTGGGTAGGCTCTGTACTTCTCTGCTTTCTGTCAAAGTTCTGGCTGATAGTTGTGGCTGAGAAAACTGTAACCACTAAAGTCTCCAATTTTCAAAGGCAGATGTGTCCATGGAGAGGTATAATCTGGCCAGATACAGCTTCCAGTATTCACATATGTACATGGAAACTTCAGAAGGCTTCAATTAACTGTGGCTATAAACTCAGTCCCCCTCCTAATCTCATAGAAATGAAAAAATGTCTCAGAAATAGCCTTTAATTTAATTTATTTTGTGCTAGAACAAATTTATATTTTCATTTTTTGACTCATAACAAATACCTTGGGTTTGCACATAAAATTTTTTATCTTTGTTATACATTATTTCTTCTGTTATAACCTTAAAATTCCAAGTTTCATTAATGATTTATGAATCTATGATATAAATTATAATAATTAAAACATTTCACATCTGAGAAAAGCTATTTCAACATAAATCCTGGTATTTATGTGTTATCATGTGATGCTTTTCACTCTTCTAAGTTAGAAAAAAGTTTACTTCCTACGAGGCTTATTTCTGCTGCCAATCTTATCCTGAAGCATCAAAAAGTCTTGATTATCAAAATAGTGTACAATTTTAAGACAGAGTCTACATTAGCACAAACAACTGTGACCTTTTAAAATAGCTTAAAATTACATATTAAAGAGATTTCATTAGGAAGCTTTCATTCTCTTTTATTTAGAATTGTTTGCACATAACTTTCTTTAGTCATTGTTCCCACATTTTCATAGATTCAAGTATAAAGATAACTCCTTCATTACCTTAAACACTAGTTAAACAAACTTTCAGGAAAAAATAAAATTTACAACCGTTAAAGGTCGTTACATGACTTGCAATTTGCTAAGTTCCTATTTTTTTTCCTTCCTTCCTTCCTTCCTTCCTTCCTTCCTTCCTTCCTTCCTTCCTTCCTTCCTTCTTCCTTCTTCCCTCTTTCCCTTCTCTCTGTCTTTCTCTCATTCTTGTTCTAACATCATTCCACATTCTCTTATATCTTTGTTGTGAAATAGATTGGATAATTTGGAATTTGGATAACAACAAAATTGCAAGTAATTTATTTACTTGCAATTCTACCTCTGACCTACATCTCGGCCCTATTTTTTAAATTTTTTAATTTTGAAATAGGGTCTCAATAAGTTGCTGGGGACCTCACTAAATTGGAGACTGGTCTTGAACCTGTAATCCTCCTGTCTCAGTTACCTAAGTACTGGGATTATAGGTAAGTGCCACCACAACTGGCTTACTATTTATACATTTTAATCACAATATTTCAAACTTGGAAAAATATTAAACAATGTTGAAATTTACTAGAATATACAGTTTTCATAATATACATGGCAGAACATATGAAAAAGTCAACTTATTAGAAGCCTAAATCCCTCTTGCCCAAGAAAATTAAGAGGAAAATTTTAATTTTTAAAAACATAATGCATTTATCAAAAAGCGTATAAACAATGAATTATACAAAATCAAACACCAGGGAAATCACAACCTAGGTCAAGATTTCTAACACTACAGATCTCATGTTCCCTCCCAGTTCCACTTCTCTCTCCTCAACAAAGACAAACAAACACTATCTTGATGTCTAACCCCATAATACAAGACTGCCTTGAACATTATATAAATGTATATATTACATGTGATTTTGTTTCAGTTTACTTTTTCCCTTAACATTATAGTTAGCTACATTCATGTTATCATTGGCCAAATATCATCGGCACATACCACCACACTTTATGTATCCACTCCATTGCTAATGGACATTGGGCCATTTCCAGTCTGGAGAAATTACAATTAATGCTTCAATAGAAATCCTTACAGGTACTTCTTAGTATACATGTTCTATATAATAAGGAGTGGAATTTCTGGATCACGTAATATGCATATGTTCAATTTTAGTGGATAGTGCCAAAATATTTTCCAAAGGCCTTGGAGCAATTATTCTTCCCTGCAATGAGTGAGTGTTCATGTGCCATAACACTGATGCCAATGATTGCTGGAGGTATTTGATTAGGATGTCTAGGTTAGGCTCATGAAAGAGGAGAGAGGAAATGAAGGCTTGGACTGGAAAGGGGGAAGACTCCTAGTCCAGGATTTTCTTGACTTCTAGGAGAATGATGGCCATGCTATGAGTGGTGAGGACCTGTATGTCAACACCAAGGATTTTCCCAGGAAATAGGAAGATCCAGGAAGTACTGGGAACTCTAATGAGGAACACTGTGTTATTTGGAATTGTGAATGTGCAAATCAACCTGGCCATTGAATTTCAGTGAAAAGCAAGTTGTATGTGTATCTTGGAGTGTTTTCACAAGCAAATAAACAAAATCAACATAAAATAGGAAGAGTGTCTTTACATATGAGAATCATTAGAAATCTCCAGCATGATAGATTAGAAACGTTAATTTCCCTTACGTGATCAATATACACTGTACCTCATAAATATGCACAATTATTACATGTTAATAAAAAATTTAAAAAATTTTCAAAGAGATAAAAATGTTAACTACCGTAATATGAACATTACATACTGTATATATGTTTCAAATTATCACAGTTCAATTTGCGTAGTAAAAATAACAAATGAAGAAAAAATTTGGCTCATGATCATTCTGGTATCAGTTAGATAGGTGGAGATTAAATGTCTGACATTATTCACTATGTTAGTCTTTTAGACTACTAGTTGTTATTTCTATTTTTCTTCATTTCAAGAACATCTTGGGAGTGCACTTCTTTGTGCCTTTGAAACTAATGTATCCATGGGATTTCAATGGAAGTAACACAGTGTGTCACTTTTATGTAGAAGTATTCAATTGTCAGTGGTCAATTTACTCTCCCATCCTTCCAGGCACAATGATGTTGAAAATTCCCTGTGTGAGAACAACATGAGAAGAATCCTCTTTCAATCTAAGTTGGACATGCTTTATGATTGAAGGTAGAAACATGTTGTTTTAAGTCACCAAGATTTTGCTTGTGACTTCCTTATAACTTAGCATAGTCTGACACTAATGGGATGAAATTTGAGGAACTGTGGGAAAGGGTGAGTCTATTTTGCATGTTGGAGAGTCATGAACTATTGGAGACCAGAGGGCAGACTATGGTAGAGAGTATCTAAAATAGATACTATCTAGATCCAAATTCTTATCTTTTGGCATTTATACAATTATGTAATTCTTTCTCCTTGAATGGTGGTTGGATCTAGTGACTCAATTCTCACAAAAATAATGCTGTAAAAGTTATGCTTATGAGATTAGATTATAAAATGTCTGAAATTTTTCTTGTTCAGCCTATCTCACTCTTTCATTTGGAGTCTTTGGTCTGCTAAAAGCCAGCTACAATGTGGTGAGTAACCCTATAGACAGTTCCACATGGCCAGAGATTAATTTCTTCAACTGACATCCAAGTACTGAAGGCTTGTTAACAATCTTGTGAATGAGCTTGGAGGTAGACCCTCTGAGACCTGAGAAAAGACATGCTAGTAAATTTGAAAGTGGATCTTCCTCCATTTGATCTTCCTTGAATGACCTTAGTCCCAGCCGAACATTGATTAAAGTCTTGTAAGAAATCATGAGCCAGAGGCACCCAGCTAAACTACCCCATTTGTGATCCACAGAAATTTTGAGCTAATAAAAATTTGGTGATTCAAACTGCTGTTATGGGATAATTTGTTATGTAGCAATAGATAACTAATGCAATTATGAGAAATTCTTTATCTATGTATTCTGTACCAATAGGGCAAATACATTTAACATTATGTCAGAAATGCCTGATGACAATCATATCTGAGATAGAAAGCCATGTTTTAATTATTTATTTATTGTAGCACTGTAATAAATATAGTTATATCTTATTAGTGGCTATATGAACTCAAGGCACATAAGAATCAAATTCATATCTTATTTCCTTAAATTAGTTAATTATATAAAAGATACAGGGATATATGTAAGGATTCCTCAGTGTAAATAAGATACAATTAAGCATATGATAGTGATCAGTATTTGGGATACTGGGAAGTTGGATATTTTGGATCTCTGATATTTTGCAGCTAACAGAAAACTTGATTTGCCCAGTAAGGAGAAACATGGGTTTTTATTAAACCATTTCAGTCACCCCAATACAAGCTGACTTCTACTTAAATAGCTAACCCAATTCTAGTAGTGCTTCTGAAAAATTTATCAAAATATGATCAAAGACGTGCAGGGGCAGTGTGAGATGAGGGACTTTCAGGCTATTTTGAATCATCTGAATCTAAAAAATGAGGGCATGACACCACATGTTTTACAATAGTTGTTCAATATCAGGAATCCAGGACAATGTCTGCTCAGTAAAGCGGAGAGTTAATGTTACATTTTATATAGCAAAGATGAAAAAATGTGTAAGAAAAAAAAATTACAGTGTTTGAAAGAAAGCAGGAACACGGTTTTCACATGAAAAATAAATTCAGGAGCGGAAAATCTTGCATTAGCTACTTTGGTACAATACATTAAAGCTTGAGATCCCCAAAGATGGACAGTGCATAGGTGCTAGCTAATAAGAGACGTGGAAGATGACATCTTAGTTATTAAAAGGGTTTTTGTAGGTGAGTACGATGGTTTTCATGTGTTTGAAGTCAACCCAGTTTCAGTTCCACTAGGAATTTCTAATGAATACCGCAATTTTCTATGGAAGCAACAATTCATAATTTTCCTTTATTCTTATTTGTTACTACAAAATACTCTGTCTCAGGGCACTTTGATTAAGATGATGAAACGAATAAAACAAAGGGAGAATCCATTAAATGTCTGCCTGAAACCAGAGCTGTACTACTTAATATGAAATACTGCTCAAAACTAATAATGAAATAAGCATCCTTTTTCTACCACTGATAAGAAAATGAAGGCTAGATGTAGATTTGGGGAAACTAATTTACACTGGAGGAGGGAAGAAGGGGAAGAGGAGCAACTACAGAAAATCGACTGTTAATAAATATTGGAGACTGCAGAGAAGTCACAAGATAAGCACAGCACATGCTCCTCCAGCTAGAAAGTGGCAATCATTTCTCTGAGAAGAGGCGCTGATAAGGTTCCCTTCCCCCAACA
>PVLC010010606.1:0-49831 GCA_004027655.1 Graphiurus murinus | reverse complement strand
CTCTCCTTTTTCATCTGGAGACCCTCTTATGCCCCATCTTCTCCCTAGCATCCGCATATTAGGGAGAACATATGCTTCTTTACTCTTTGTGACTGGCTAATCTCACTTAACATAATGTTTTCCAGTTCCTTCCATTTCCCTGCAAATAACATGATTTTGTTCTTCTTTATGGCTGAGTAAAATTCCATTGTGTACATATACAACTGGCTCTTTTCAAATGCAAATGTTTCAGCAAAGGCTAAGACAGCCCATCCTAGCAACAAATGGCTATAGTTGCTGGCTGCTTCTCAAATTCCTTTAAGGTCTGTTCACAGGGTCAGGAGCCTCTCTCACCCTTTCTCCTTAGCAGAAGTTGGTTTAGGAGTGCCATGGGGATTTAATTCTGGCCAATGGGATGAGAAAGAAAGTCTGCTAGGGAACTAGCTACTCCTAGATTATCTTTATGCCCATTTTCCTCTGGTTTTGTAGCCTTTTGCTAGTTGGCATCAACAGTCTTCTTGATGCTAAACCACTTTAGAAGATCAACTGAGTCTTGAAACCTGAAACGTATCATACAGTTTAAGGCATCGGAGATCTCAAGTAAGAAATCTTTGCTTCAATTTCCAGCCAGTTGCTGTGTAAGAAACCAATGATGACAACTTTAATGAAAAATTATCTTGGGCTTTTTTTGGAAAATGGAATATCCTTTTTCGCCCCAAAATGGGCTGGAAATGAAAGTGAAGTGGGTCCAGAGATAGTAGGTACTCAGTCTTAGGGTCTTGTGACAGGGGACTTTTGGTGGCAGAAGGTAGTTCCAATGGGAGCATGATTCCAAACCATGGACCTGAGCATTTTCCACTGTGCTGCTGGGCTGTGAAACCCACTTTTCACTCATACTTCCTGTGGGCACTTCCTGGGGTGGCAGGTAGGCTTGGCTCACTGTGCCACAGAAAGGCAGAGCTGTTGGGGGTTTTGAGTGGCAAAACATACCTATCACTTCACTTTACAACTCACTGGACAAAACTTACATAACTGACAGACGGAAGGGACCTGGCAGAACTGGTAAAGATTATTGACTATAACACCTTATTTAATAAAATAATAAAACTTATGGTACTAATTAGAAAAGCATAGCAGGGCGTGGTGATGCATGCTTGTAATCCCAGTACTTGGGAGGCTGAGACAGGAGGATCCCGGTTCCCGGCCAGCCTCAGCTACTTAGTGAGGCTCTCTGCAACTTATGAGACCCTGTTTCAAAATAAAGAATAAATAAAAATAGGGCTAGAGGTGTAGCTCGGAGGTAGAATGCCCCTGTATCTCCGGTACTGCCCCCCCCCCCAAAAAAAAAGAAAGAAAAGCTTTCTCCTGAAATTTTCTGTCACTTCTGCCCCACAGGTTAGGAAATACATTAAGTTTTGAATGATCACTTCCATTCTGTCTCTTGGTTCACAGCATGTCTATGTAGGGAGTTAGACTTACCCTATTTCTATTTTTTGCTCAACTTCTCAGTTTTATGTTAAAATACCATCATCAAGAGAAGTAATTAATTTGTGTTGTAGACTAATCCATATGCTACCAAAATATAATCGAATGCAAATGAGACATGTCTCCATATGCCTTTCTTACTTGGTATTCCCTTATTCTGGCTCTTCAAGTACATGCTCTTTGTACATCCAGACATCTCCTCTTCTAATTCATTATGCCAATACATTCATTTTTGTTGTAATTTTCAGTTAGTACTTTAAACCAAAGTCATATATGTAACACTTGAAGAGTCAAATGGTTCTACAAGGCTTGTTAAGAAAGACAGTTCCCACAATCCCACCCTCCATTTCCTGCTCCATTTTCAATTCTTTTACCCTTTTTGTTTGGTTTTGTTTTGCTGTATTTCTAGGTTATATTCTTACTTCTTAATTTTTCTAGAATATTCTCCACTGATTTCCCACTATGGAAGGAGATTTAGCTCTATTGACCACTGCCATCACCCACCTGATCTCTCCTCTCCACATGTAAACACATAGCACACCCCATCTTCTCAACAGTTACAGCATGAGTTTGATTCAATTACCAGTTCAGTCTTATGAAAATTCTAGTCACAGCTCAGCTGTAAGTTTTTCTTTGGGATTTCTTTTCTTTTTCTTTTTTTTTTTTTTTTAGTTTTTATAAAGGTATCAATAACTCAGACCCTAATTAATCCCCTAGATGTATAAATTTCTCAATTTGTTAAAGTACATTATTCATTTTTCCAATTTAATCTTTTTGAAAGAAAGTTTCTGGGTCCCTCCAAATTGTTCCAATCTGGGCTGGCTGCTGTTCTCTGCTAAATAACCATACTATACTGTTGAGTTTTCCCTAAATTATGATTCTGGGTAATTTTTCTATCTTACTTTGACTTCTCTATTTCTCAAGCATTTCTCCTCATTGGTTTGTGCCCTCATTTTTGTGGAGCACATCCTCTAGTGGATTCTGAAAATGAGTGCATGTGAGTATTATTTTTTTAACATCTTTAAGTATAATAGGGGCTTGTTAATGGTTGGGTCCACTGTAAAGTAAACTGGCTGTTTTCTTGAAGGGGCCCTAAGATCAGAATGTTTGTGGTATAGATGTATGTTTGTCTTTTGCCTAGAGAAAACTCTTCCAATCTTTGCCTGAAAGGTTATATGGTACTGATGCTTGGAGAAGCCAAGTGGAAGAGGCCTTGGTGGTAGCAGGGGTGGGGGTCCTCAAATTTAGCATTTGAATATATTTATCACTTCTTTTGAATAGGATAATACCATAATGGAATATGCCTGGTATCTCTCAATCTGGAGACATTCTGGTTTACACTTTTCAGAGAACTAAACTTTCAGTCTTCTGCTAGAGAAGGTAAAGGAATCTAAATTTTCTTGAAAACACTTCCAACCAATTATCACCTCTTCATTCCTCCCTTCATCCTCACTCCCAGTTCCTGAGCTTCGAGAAGATTTCATCATCTATGTCCCTGGCCTTTTGGTCTTGCCTTCTCCTGGTGCAGGCTTCAGCTTTCTGAGGCTGTTAGTTACCAACTGCCATCTGCTTTCCAAACAACTAAATTTGTTGCTACTGTCTTGTTTCCTGTTTTCTTATTCTTTGTTTTTATCTTTACTCTTATTTTGCTTTCAGTGGAGTTTTCAAGAGAGCAGAGCTAAATGCCTGCATAAAGTTGCCATCTTTAAACAAAAGTTCCATTCTACGTACAGAATCACAGTGCCTTCACATTGAAAGGGATCCTGAGAGACCAGTAGTGAATTTTTCTCTTTAGAGAGCAAAGTACAGTCATGTTCATGTGCTGCATCATGATGTTTTGGTCAATGATGGGCCACATTTACAAGTCCCATAAGATTATACCACCTAGTGATGTCACTGTCATTTTAGCTGATGTGAGTACCTTCAAGGACATTCACAGAACAAAATGGCCTAACAGTGTACCCCTCAGAATATATCCTCATCATTATAGGCTGTAAAACTGAGTGCTGTTTAATTTATAGATGAGGTAGTTAAAATGTTAGGAAGCTGAGTGCCTTATCGAAGGGTGTCCAAAGTCATACAGATAGATATCATGATATTATTTATTTTCTGTACTTCAAATAACCTCTCTAAGGTTTTATAGTTTGTTTTCCTAATTTAGGACCAATTCAACTATAGCTAGATCCTGTATTACTTTAACATTATATCTTTTCCCAGTAGGCAAATGAGTTCTTTACATTAGATTATTAGTGTTAAAATATCTATAAAATATAGTTAAATGTGAAGATATTATAAAGTAGCTTTCTAAAATTTTCAGATACAACTAGGTTTTTAAAACAGTAGATATGTTAAGAAATATATATCACAGACTTTAGAAAGCAACTATCAAAATACCACAACTTAAATGTAGTTTATATAGCTTTTTAAAGCAAATGGTAAAATAATTATTTTTAATTTTCAAGAAATACCTAAAATGGAAAAATTAGCTTGGATAATTTCAAATGTCATAATACTTTATTGGTATAATATTATTTGTTAAATTTCAGAAAATAATCCACAAACTTTGATAAAAAGGAATTTGTAGATGACAAAAACCAGGGATTTAGGAGATTCAACTCATTTTAAATTGATGCTATTTTTTCCCCAGCTAATACAGATGACAACCTTAAAATATTACTAAATTATACTTAAAAAACTAAGATACTTTTGATAAAATAATTAGCTTTAGTTCATAAAAGTGTTTTTTTTTCCTTCTTCTGATATTGGAGGTTAAACTCAGAAGTATTTTACCTCTGAGCTATACTCCGAGCCCTATGTTATTTTGAAATGGTGTCTCACTAAGTTGCTGAGGCTGGCCACCAACCTGACATCCTTCTGTCTTAGCTTCCCAAATCCTGGGATTACATGCATGTGACACCACACCTGGCTAGTTCATAAAGGTTTTAAGAATTAGAGGAGCTTTCATAAATGTAGCACTCTGGAGGAAAAAGAAAGATAATAAACAAACAAACTGTCTTTAGATACTTACAGACTCTTTTCTGCCCATAGTTTTGCTGTGTGAGCGGGAACGGGAGATGTTACTGAAAAAGGAGTCTTTTTTTGTAGCGGATGAAGGTGGGGAGCCAGTGAATTCTCTTCCCCCAGGCAAACTCTCAATGCTTGGAGATGAACTGATGTTTTTAGTACTTTGCCCTGAAAGAGAAATTAAGTAACAATAAGGAAAGTTCAGACTTTTTCACTAAGCTGGTGTATCTGTTTTTGATTAATGATGATCATTCTGACATCATAGTCACTACATAACATAAAGATGTTATGTAGTATTCAAATGCATGAGTTTTTATGCCCAGAATAACTGCCATTTTTTTAAAACAATGGAGTGTCACTGCAGTTTTCTATAGGTAATTTATATTACATAGTCCATGAACATACATTAAAAAAATAAACAATCAATTTCCAGAAATCAATGGTTAAATGATGAAATTTCCCCTTACTGATGGAATTGTCCCTTAATTACAGAAACAGTTATACTGTACTTTATATTAGTAAGATTATAAATCTTTCAGCAAAGTTTTTCCAAAGAGCCTCCTTCCTTTTCCTGAACTGCAGAAGAGACAAATAGCTAACCCTAGCTGGTGGCAGAATCTGGGGATGGGACAAAGTGCTGGCTCAGGGCCTCTTCCTAGACCTCTGCCCTTACTAGAGTGGAGGCTTCTTGATTACCAGCAGTGCCTTTTTTCAGAGAGGACCTGGAGCCATACAGCCCCCTCAGACATGAGCAACGGCTCCAGCAAGTCCTCTGAGAGCATGCTTGGTGCAGAAGGCCAGCATACAAAATTGGCTGGCGTCAAACCCATGCAGGTCCCACTTAGACAATGGATATATTCCCAGATGGTTGTTATGGCGGCTTAATGACCTAGCCATGTATTTGGCATCTCTCCAGCCATTTGTAACTGAAGGCCTATCAAGCGCCAGACTCTTAGGAGTGTAGGAAGACAGTGGAAACTAAAAGTGTCACCTCTCATGGCATTTGCTTTTTAGTAAGAAGAGATAAATAGGTTAGTAAAACAGATATGATTTCACATGGTAATAAGCACTATGAAGAAAAAATAAAAAAAAGGTAAAAGGGATGTGAGTGCTAGAAGGCGTTTCAATTTTATATAGGATGGTCAAGGAAGATGTCACTAACATTTGAGCAGAAACATAAAGAAGGTGAAACTCCAGTTTTGCAGAAAACATGAAACGATAGCAAGTGCAAAGGCCCAAAGGCAGCCCTTTGCATGTTCAAGGAAGAGCAAGGTAGTCAGTGTGGCTAAAGCTAAGAGTGAGGAGAAGGGGCAGGAGAGGAAGTCTAGGAGCAAGCAGAGGCTCAGCATAGGCAGGGATTTGTGGAAAGTTTTGATTACCTTTACTATGAGAGGGGAAGTCATGGAATATCATTGGAACGTCTGAGGAAAAGAATGGCATGATTTAAAATGGATTGCTCTGGCTGCTGTTTTGAGAACAGAATGGGGTGGGGGGACAGGGAAGGGCAGGCAAAGTGAAAAGCAGGGAAATTAATTTTTGCTACTCTAGGTACCAAGAGTGATCATAGCTTGGTGGTGAGAAGTGCTCAGATGCTAGACAAAACTGACTAGACTTATTATTATTCTTGTTATTTTGGGTGGTACCGACTGAACCCAGAGCCTTGTGCATGCTAGGCAAGCACTCTACCATTGTCCTACATCTGCCAGCACTTATGTTAGGGGTATGAGAGAAAGGGAGGAGTCAAATTTAGCTCCAAATTTTTGACCTAAGCCAGGAAAATGATGGAATAGCTATTTACTGAGGTCGTGAGAGTATGTGTGGGTGAGTGGGTGAGGGAAGCAAAACCAACCGTTTAGTTGTAGACCTGTTGAGACACCTGCCCATGTATTTACATAGATATTTCATGTACGCAGTGAGGAAATTTGGAAGTCAGCAGCGTACAGACTGTATTTAAGGCCATGAGATGAGATTAGATTATCAGTGGTGAGTGGGGTATGGAAAAAAGTGGTAAAGCCAAAGATTGGCCCCAGAGAAATGTCCTGGTGCCTTCTGCTGCCTTTGGAGGTGGTGGGAGATATAGCTAAAACAACAGGAATGCTTGTTCAGCTTTTAATATCAGTAACTTTTAAAGTCCACATGATAAAAAAAAAAAAAATCTAAGAAGCCAAAGCCTTTTGATTCACAGGAACATGGCGTTTTTGCTTAATGAAACTAAAGAAATTTCATTTTATTCTAAGTTTATGTAACTGAATTCAGTTATCTTTTCAATGTTCAGATTATCCAACTATCAAACGTTTTGGGGCTAGTGAATTTTTAAAGGCATTACAATGATGATCTTTTGGATTTTTCTGTTTGTTGCTCTATTTAGGTTTTCTACTTCTCCTTGGATCAATTTTGGGTCATATCTTCCTAAAAAAAGCCATGTACATGGTAGTACATGAGGTCAGAATGCCTGTACCCTTACTTCCCAGAGGGTATGAACACTTTACATGGCAAAGGAGACTGCAGGTCTGGGATGGATAGAAAATCTTGGATTATCATAGTTGGTCATTCTATTTATATAAGTCCTTCATATGCAAGAGGAAGGCATAAGTATGACTGAGATGTAACTGAATAAGAAAAAGGAGACAGCTGAAGAGTGAGAGGGAGCTGGCTTGGCATCGCTCGCTTTGTAGATGGAGAAACAGGGCCATGAGTCAGGAAGCAGAACATCCTCTTGAAGCTGGGAACAGGCCTCAGTTGACAGCCAGCAAGGAAATGGGGACCTTGGTTGTACAATTACAAGGAAATTAATTCTGTCAACACTGAGATGAGCAAGAGAATAGGTTCTCCCCTAAAGTCTCCTGTCACCTAGGTGAGACCTAGGTCTCACCTGTGAGATCTGCATCACATTTCCGGCCTATATAACTGTTAAAACAGTAAATCTGTATTGCTAAAGCACTAAATTTCTGGGATTATTTTTTCTTACCAAGAGAAAACTTTGTCCAGATTTTCAAATTAGAAAGTTGTATCCAGTAGTCTCTTATAAATAAAAAATACTTTTCTTCTGAATCTTTATATGATAATTCTTATTTTACATGTATTAGCACTTTTCTCTCATTTTTTTCTTGATCAGACTTGCTGAATGTGGGCTTATTTCACTATTTTAAAGGTATCACTTTTCAGTTTCAAGGATATAATCTATTTGATATGTTGGTAATCTCTGCTTTTATCCCTATTCATCTCTTTACTTTCTTTAGGCATATTTTGATGTTCCTTTTCTATCTTCTTGAATTGTATATTTAGTAAACTATTTTACTGTCGTTTTTATTTTCTAAGAATAGCATCATTTTCTCTAAATCTTTCAAGGTTTTTGTATTTGGTGTTCTCGTTACCATTAATTTCTAAAACATTTGTAATTTTTGTTTTTGATCTCCTTATTAATCCAGGAGTTATTCAGAAGAGTGACTTTACAAGTGGGGAGATGTGTGTCTAAAATAAATAAGTAAATAAATTAATTAATTAATTAATTAATATTTGGTAGCAGGGGGAGGGAGAAGCACATCTGTTGGCAGACCCGAATTCTTTCATACCCCAAATGTCTATTTTATCTTCTCATTTGAACACTAGTTTGGCTGAGAGTAAGATTTTAGTTCAAAACAATTTTCCCACAGAACTTTGGAAATAAACTCAAATGTCTCTAAGCCCTCAGTTTTGCCAAAGAGAAATCTGATATCTGATGGCTGTCTTAAAAAAAAAAAAGAAAAAAGGTCTCTTTTTTTGTGTGTGCGTGTAGTCCTCTCTTTTAGAGTTTAACTTAAACTTTTAGAGTTTCCTCCTTATCCTTGAAGTTCTGTAAGTTTTCCATGAAGTTTCTAAGGATGTTTTATTATTATTTTTTAACTTTCATCTTGCTTGTTGGTTTTTTTTTTTTTTTTTCAGTCTCCATGCCAATATCTTTCTTCAGCTCTGGGAAATTTTCTTTATTACTCCTTTGATTATTATATTCTACTTATGATCTCTAGACTCTCAATATTTGACATTATAGTTCAAATTCTGAGTTAATCTAAAATTCTGGGTAGAATCATTTAAATTTTATTATACCCTTGGAAAAATTTTAAATTTTGTTGACTATTATAACTGTTTTTCTCATTTTCTTCCCAAAATGAAAAAAGAATTGTGAGCAGTTATATCTAACATGTCTTACAAAAATTTAGCTGCCTTGAATATTTTTTGAAATAAGGTAAGAGGTATGCACTATATATTTGTGTATATCTAATCCATTTATATGGCTTTGTGACAGATAAGTAAAATTCCATTACAATTTACTACTGGAATTTTTTTCCATTTAAAGGAAATTATAAAAAAAAATCTTAAGTTACCACAGTTTATATAAATTGAGGGGTTTCATGGTTAAATTATAATAAAATCAAGAAGCTTTTTTTCTTGGATTCTAGATTTTTTTGGGGGGGGTAGTACTGGGAATTGAACCTAGGGGCATTCTACCTCTAAGCAACACTTTCTAGTCCTTTTTATTTTTTATTCTGAAACTGAGTCTTTTTGCTAAAGTTGCTAAGTTTTACTAAATTACAGAGGCCAGTGTACCCTGTTGAATTCTAGATTTTAAATGTATAGTAGCTGGGTACTAGTTACCTTCTCTACAAACTTGCCTATACACATACTCCCTTAGTTTGCTTACCCAAAGAAGAAGAAATCAGAAAATTAGAATATACTATAAGTATTTGTTCTGTGTACATATCTGGACCTGTAGACATATTATTCATTTAATCTTTAATGACTTTGTGAGATGGATACATATGAGAAAACAGACTCAGACAGTTCAATTCACTTGCCCAAGATAGAGTTACGTGCATAGATAGCTAGTCTCATCATAAGTTAAATCCAGATTTGTCTGAATTTAAAGACTATAGCAATACATATAATCACATTTCCAAATCCTGGAGGGTGACTCCAAAAAGCTATTAATTTAAAACTCAGGGGTGGGGAATAGGCCCTTCCTGATTTTTAGTTGACATACATATATATACGTGCGATAGAAAACAGCTGCTCAGGCCTCTTGTACTCAGTTCCAAGTGTTTCTGCTTAGAGTACTCCTTGTATTGCTCTTTCTAAGGGGCAGGGACTGCAGCAGGTCCCAGCTTCACTTGCTGGGAAATGCCAGGCCAGCCTCTGCACATTGTAGGACTACAACAAACGTCTGCTGCTGCCTCATGGGGAGCAGAGGAGGACTGTGTAGACCAGTACTGCTCAATGAAATAGAATGTGAGCCACATATACAATTTAAAATTTTCTAGTATTCACATTCAAAAGGTAAAATTAATTTAATGCTTCATTTTATTTTACTCAATATATTTAAACTATTATCATATGTTGTCAAAAATAAAACATATTTCTTCATTATTTTCACACTTAGTCTTCAAAATTCAGAGCATGTTTTATACTCACATTGTGAGTATTTTTTCAAGTGTGCAGTGGTCATGTGGCTAGCGAATGCCATAATGGACAGTAGAAGTATAAACCAATGGACAGTATACATTTTTAGATGTTTTTCACAACATGAAGGTTATTATATTCTATAACTACTATAGCAAAGGGGGAGAAATCGTTAGAAGACCTACTTTAATAAAGTAGCTTATCAATGATTTACTATGTGA
This sequence comes from Graphiurus murinus, assembly GCA_004027655.1. NCBI lineage: Eukaryota > Metazoa > Chordata > Mammalia > Rodentia > Gliridae > Graphiurus > Graphiurus murinus. The sequence goes on along the minus strand of PVLC010010606.1, from coordinate 39,689 downwards.
GAACCAGAAGAAAACAATTTGTTACCTGGAGGAGCAGCGACTCCCACAGGTCTCTTCTGCAGCTATTAGGTCTACAGGCAAACTTCCTTGTCAGTGATAATAAATACTAAGGTCAGCTCTTATCAGAATTTGTCTCTGAATTATCAAATTTCAACTAGCAGTAGTATTAGTAAAGAACTTGGCCTACATCTCACATAAAAAACAGAAAAAAACAAAACTCTGTACAAAATGTGTTTTCCCTCACCTACAAAAATTAGCTTATTAACATTTTGTGCACTTTGGAAACACAAACATTTAGATCTTAAGAAAACAGAGTTGTTACTGGAACACATTACCAGAAGAGTTGCTAGCATATTTCCTCTGGAGATCTTTTTAAAAAGCCCAGGTACTAACCATCTACCTTGAGACAGAAGAAGGAACTGTCAGAGCCCTGCCTGTCCCCCACAGCACACACTGGCCATGGCCGCAGTTGTCCTGGGTGCTGGGTGAGCACACGAGGCCTCACCCACAGTTCACCTGCACAGCTCCTGGGGGAGGAGGAGACTTCCACAGCGAGCTTACAACCTGTGAGCTACACAGTGGCTCTCAAGTTCTGTATATACTTTTCCAGTTTTTGATAGGAACATGAAATATTTCTTTTGCTGTAGTAAAATTTGAAGCTATTCTTAAAGGCACATTCTTAAATGTCTTGCTGCGCTGCCTTGACCAATCCCCCACAGGACTAAGGAACATCTGTTCTCTCGTGAGTTCCTTTTGGAAACTGCCCTCAGCTGAAGACGGCTGCCCTGCCCAAGGGGATTAGTCTCTCCTAGTGACTGGTTTGGGTTGACAAAGATTAAAAGCCAATCAGTCCCCTTGTCTCAAAACTGAGGACTCTGATGAAGGGCCATCCTAGCCAAGGGTCTAGCAGGGCAGTGCTGTGAGGCGGGTCAACCCCCTGCCCACGCTGCTTCTTTCACTCCGCAGGGACCAATATAGGCGGTTCTCCCCAGTAAACTTCCTACCCTCAGATCTCTGTCACACAATCTAGTTCTCAGGGTTCCTGACTCAAGGCAATTATTTAACATTGTTAAATAGTGCTAAGTATACTAACTACATGCTCATTCCTAAACCATCAAGTGTGCGTGTATTAATGCATGCATACAGTTTTTAATTCACAACTAGCCATCAGGGAATCACACCACATAAACAGATCTTATGGAATGCCACAGAGAGCTGTGTCCAGCGCTCCCAAAGAGCAGTGCAAGAGGAGCACAGACCTGTGAACATACTGGTCTATAACCCCAGGTGGGAAAGGAAACACAAAGGTATCGAGGAAGCACTTTGGGAGCACCAAAAGAGAGTGTGCAATCTTGTCTGAGATAATTAGAGATGGGGGCAAAAATTTAAAACCCAAAGAGGAGGGCACGGCGGCTCAGGGTCTCCTCTCTAGAGAGCACAGTATTTCCAAAGGCTTTTAAACAATGGGGAAAAAGCAGCTCACCCAGAGCCTGATTAAAACTTTCAGTGCTCCCTGCTATCAACATGTAATGGAAAATGACCCCAATATCAAATTGTAAAATATGATTAAGTTCAAGAGAGTGCTCCCCCCCAACCTCTGTACTCGGGATTGAACTCAGGACATTTTACCTGAGCTAGACCTTTAGCACTACTATACTCTGAAACAAGGTTTTGCTAAATTGCTGAGGCTGTCCTCAAGTCTGTGATCCTTCTCTCTGAGCCTCCCAGGTACTGGGATTATAGGCGTTCACTACCACTCCTTGCTACAGAGTGCTATTCTTCTAATTTGATGATTACTTCAATGTTTATTTTTTTGGGGGGGGGGTATGAAATATCAAATTCGTTCTAAAAGTGGCTGATACCTTAAACATGTGTTTAATGTTCCTTTTGGTCACTCAGCTCTGGGGAAGAGGGACAAAGGGAAGATTGAGGCTTTAAAATTAGAGCCAGCCAATTTAAGAGGATCGCCTTGCTCTTATGTTACGGGCCTGGCCTTTATCTTGTTGGTGGACGATGGGAATCACTACAGATTTTAGCAGGAAAGTAGCATGAGTGTTACAAGGGCTTGGCTGAGTAAGGCACTGCTGCACTGGCCCAGGCAGAAGGTTATAAGGGCTTAAACTAGAGGATGCTGATAGATTTGAGAGATGTATACAGGGCAGAATTCCTCATGCTGACCCCTGGTGGCTCAGGTATGCCCTGTGTGAGTCTGAGCTCAGCAGATCTCATCTACAACCTGCGGTGGTCCTAAGTGGATAAGGTTAGGGGTTTAGTGTAGTGCCTGGCATGTGCTTGCAACAGACATAAAGCACGTCCTGGTCACTTCCGAATGTTGAACAGCCAGCTTAATATGCTGCACTCTGGGTTACAGATCTGCACGTTTTCTCCCGGTGGAACCATTCTCCACATAGCACCTTTCCTGGTGAGGCACTGGCCACACTTCTCCATGACTTCCCACAGATTTTAGCTAACTGGCTCTAGGCATAGGACTACGATATATATGCCACATTAAGACTGCCTGGCAGAAACACTGAAACTCAAGTTATGTTCTACTTGTTAAGTCGTGTGGGTTGTCTGCAGGGAGAGGTGTCTTTGTTCTAACCTACAGAAGGTGCTGTTTGGACTGGACACAGCTGTGTCTCAGTGTATTATATCCTTCCTCATTCGCTGAAACAATAATAAATGCGCTGTGTCTCATGTGCTCCGTGTCATGGAGGGGATTTGTCAAGAGCTCAAGCTGACTGCACGTGCCTCTTAGGCATCACCGAGGAGCCCTGCCTGCCCAGTGGTGGGGGGTAGGAGAGGGGGAAGGGGATAACATTTATTAAGCACCTAGTATGTCCATGAATAAGATTCATGGCTTTTTTTTTTTCCTCACAAAATTCAATGGAAAATTAGAACAGGAGCTGGAGTATATTCCTAATGAGACAGGCAGAACCCCAACAGACCTGAGACCAGCTTAGCAAGCTGGACAATGGACACCCAGAAAGAAGGTGCTCAAGAGGCTGGGAAGTCTAGGGGCCTCTGCGGAGTAGGGAATGGGGGGTATAACCAAAAAGAGGAGAAAGGGAAAAACTAGGGAATCCCAGGGCTGTGGCCACAGCAATACAGCTTGGCTTTCCTTTATATAGTGACCAAGAGAAAATAAGAGGCATCTGGCCCTTATCTAGGAACAGTTTTTTACCTCGTAGACCTGAATGACAGGGGACAAGGAGGTGGATGGCTACTCACTCAAGACACACATCTTGTCACAAGAGTGAGTGGAAGCAGCTTGTACTTGAAGACCCTAGAACATATTTACTACAACCTGACTGTGGAAGTCAAGTACTGTTGGATTGGGAACTTGCTTGCAAATATGTAGCTTTAGAATATTAGAATAGTGAAGAGCCAGGCATGGTGGTGCACGCTGAGACAGGAGGATCACTGGTTCGCAGCCAGCCTCAGCTACTTAGTGAGGCCCTCTGCAACTTAGTAAGACCCTGTTTCAAAATAAAGAATTAAAAAATAGGGCTGGGGGTATAGCTTGGAGGTAGAATGCACCAGGGTTCAACTTCCAGTACCACACACAAAAAAGGAAGTAATAGGGAAGAAAAGACAGAGGCATAGGGAAAACCAAGGGACCAATGAAAACAGCACCAGGCACATAGTAGGTTCTCAATAAGTATGTGTCAGATAAATGCATGAGATGACCCTACTTTTATAACATAAATTATCTGCATAAAATGATATAACCTCTGTTTTCAAAGTTCTGTTTAAAAGGTTAACATTGCTCATGGGGCTATGGTCTATAGGAAAGAGTTGATTGAGTAATAGTACAGATGCAAAAGTCAGAATAAGTAATCAACCCCCAGAGTTGTGTGTGGGGCCCAGACTTTAACTATAGGAAACAAACTTAACTCCTGTGGATTCTCTAAATGTCAGAGGATCACCCTAATATCCATCTAAGTAACATAATTGACAAACCTAAGGAGGAATAGTATGGAGATTATCTTTCCATTATCCTTGCTCCGAGAGCCCTTTATTATATATATTACTGACCAGACATCAAGAAGAGTAAACCGTTCTTCATGAATTCCTGAGCTAGAAAAGCCCTTAAAGGTAATCTGGTTCAATTACTAGAAGACAGCCAGAAACTACTGGTAAATCACAGAACTATATAGGGAAGTGAAAGCACACTGTTCTATTGCCTCTGTATAGTTTTTTTTTTTTTTAAGTTAAGTCACTATATCAATGATTTCTTAATCACGATCCAGTCTTTTCCGATAATTTATAAAAAAGCATGGACATTATGAGGACATATTACTATCAGAACAGTATTTTAATACTACTAGCATGACTACATTATGTGGATATTTTAAATTAGGAAAACATTCATTTAATTACTACTGTATTGCTAACTTTCAGTCAGAATTTGAATGAAAGATTCTTTAATTTGGTCAAGGTATTTACTTAATATAGAAATCCTCTTTATGGCAAACTGCATCATAAAAGATTAACGTAGCAACCTTAAATGTTTATATGTTTTAAAATTCCATAGAAAATGCTGAAAATGGATTAGCAATATGTTGTCTTTCTTAAATAGTTTCTATATTTTTAATAGATGGATATAATATTAAAATGTTCTTTTTCTTTAAAACTATTGTCAGTGCGTATGGAGATTTGGCACACCACACTTTAATTGTGTTAATATAAATAATTTGAAGGCTATATTTTAAAACATTTCAAAATCAAGGTTTTTTTAAAGTGAAATTTAAGTACTTCTGGCTAATTATGGTGTATAGATTGTCTAACAAACCTAATTTATCAAATACTGTCAGAGAACCTTTGCAACAAAAAGAAAGCCTTGGTGTTAGCTACCCTTCAAAGTGAAATGTTAAAATAACCACAAAACACAGGGTAAATCATACTTTGCAAGGAAAGAGGCTTGAGTACATTTAGTAGAAAACCCACATCAGACAGCCTGAGTCTGCATCACCAAGGTACAATGACAGGAAAGGGGACTTTTGCTCTACACAACAGTGCCACCCAGTGGCTGAGCAATGGTAGTGCACTGATAAACTGTAAGGATGGAGGGTGGGCACCAGGAGAAATGGAGTACTGGAGAAGGCAATGATAATACTACAGGGAGAAGGGGGGGCAGGGAAGGAAGGAAGGAAGGGAGGGAGGGAAGAAGGAAGGGAAGGGAGGGAGGGAGGGAGAGGGAGGGAGAGGGAGAGAGAGGGAGAGAGAGGGAGAGAGAGGGAGAGAGAGGGAGAGAGAGAGAGGGAGAGAGAGAGAGAGAGAGAGAGAGAGAGAGAGAGAAGGGGAGGGGGGGAGAGAGAGAGACAGAGACAGAGACAGAGACAGATAAACAGACTGATTGACTGTGTTGCTATGGAAACTGTACCTTGGAGGTCAGTTAGAGTCTGGACAGGAACAGAAACCTGAGCATCGCTTCCTGTAACTATATCGCCTGGATTTTATAAGAAAAAATAATTAGATTTCATAAAAAAGATATAATCAACTTTTCTTTCATACTCAATGTTTAATATTTTTATCAAATTGCTAAAAATATAGTACAACAGAAAATATAGCACAAACAGAAAAATAATTATTAAAAAATTATTTATTTTGTAGTACTAGGGATTCAACTCAGGGACACTCTACCACTGAGCTACATTCCCAGCTTGTTTTTTATTTTTAATTTTGAGACAGGGTCTTGCTAAATTGCCTATGCTGGCCTCAAATTTGTGATCCTCTAGCTTCAGCCTCCTGAGTAGATGGGATTACATGCATGTGCCACCATACCCAGCTTAAGGAAATAATTTTTTAAAAGGCAATTTCTAAGCAGTTTTTATGTTTTCCCTAAAAGAAAAGCACGCAAGTTGCTACTAGAGTTGAGGAAATTTCAGCAATCAAAAGGTTTTGCTGAGCAGATTTCATGATGCTACAAATATTAATGTGATTTTTAATTTTCTTTTTTAAAAAACTTTTAATCCAAAAGTAAGTTATATGTCATTTATTAATAGGCATTCTTTTGAAATTGACTTCTTTCTATATTAGACAAAATTTATTTTTAACTAAACTTGAAAGCAATTTCTTTTGCGAGAAGGCCTAAATAAGTCCTAATTTCATATTAGGTAATGAAAAGATTTCAAAAGTTACCACATGCACTGATAAATGTCAACGTGTAAAAATAAATCTGTGAACTGCATACCCTTAACTTGATATACTTATTATAGGCAAGATTTCACTTACAATTTGGACCTGTAGTAAATGCTTAAAATAAAGTGGTGCTCAAATTCAAAAACCAATTAAAATATAGACAAAGGAAACAGAAAGAAAGAGAAAAAGGTGCATTTTAAGAACACAGAAAGGAAAAAAAAGGAGCACAATAGGAAATTCTCTAAGGAACTTGGGGTGCATCAACATTTAGAAGAAAAACTTTTTGGTGCTTTGATTTTCTTCCTGCATGACAAAGTTCAACACCGAGCGCCGCCGCTGTCAACAGAACGCTCCTCTGGATATATCACCATCTGAAGGCCATGTTATTTTGAGATTCACAAGGGAAAAAAAAGCCTTTTAAAAAGGTACCATATTTTCCATGTATAATATTTTATAATAAATAGAATTCTACTTTAGCTTTTATATTATATGTATATAGTAGTAGTAAAATCAAAATTTGGAGTTAAAATTTTGTCCTTGCTACAATTATGACTTATAGCATGGTCAGCACATGTGGAAATCATTGGGTTGTAATTATGTCATCTCCATCAATCAACATTATACACATTTACATTCTCCTATAACTGAAGTAAAATCTATAAGTAGGGAAATACCTGAAGCAAGTGGTAAATAACTTAGTGGAAGTGATTATGTCCTGAATTTTTGTAATATAATTAACTTTAAATTTACTGATAAATGATAAATGGTTGGCTTGTGTTCTATATACTAGGAGATTAAAAATTTTGTATCTGCTTATGGTTTTATGACTCTAGAAAGTTTGCTTTACCAGGCTATGTTAAGAATGTGGGCTATACATGTAAAACGAAGAAGTGGTGCTATTTGTGATCTGACAATGATTGATATGTCATAAATGTCTATGTAACCCTGTTGTACTCAAGAAATGTATAAAAAATCCATGCTGAAAAAAATAAATTAATTAAAAAAAGAGAAAACTGATATAGTAAAAAAAAAATTTGTATCTGCTAACCATTTTACTCTGCCGATTCTAGATTATCTATTAATGTATATGTAGGGATTGAAAACTCATTTTAATATAAATACCACTAAGAAAACTATGGGGAGACATTTGTGCTGCCTCTTTTTTCCTCACTGTTCTACCCCCAACACACATAAGCCACACAGGAACCATGATCCATTTAAAGCAACATGTGCATGGATCTGGGTTATAAACACGACCATGCCACCTGTGAAAACCACAGCATTTTCATCTTTGCAAACAACCATTTTTCAAAACAACTTTCAAATTTTCCAGCAGCGTATTGTAAAAAGGCTATTACATTATCTTCCCTCAAAGGTACAAAGTAGATGACTCTGTTCCAGATAGTGAGAAATCATCTTTCAATACAGGGCTGCCGGCAGGCTGCTGTGTTCCTTGCTCTCAGGTGAAGGCCTGCAGGGTTGTCAGTGAGACGGTGCAGCAGAGCACTTGTGGAAGACGCCAGCATAAAGAACTGGTATGGAAGTATTTTTCATGGTAGAGTTAATAAATACTTTTTTTTTTCACCAAAAGAACCACAGGTTTTTAGAGCTGGGGGACTTCTTAGGGGAGTCTTATTTCAGGGTGAGGAGTCAGAGTCACAGAGCTTCCTGTGCCACGTAAGGTCCTGCAGTGGGCAAAGGGAGGAGCAGCATCAAAGTATACTCTTTGATACTTCTACACATTATTCTTTTTGCCCTTTATTTTATTCAACCTTTATGCAGGGAGGAGCATTAGCAGGAATACTTATCTTTATTATGGAGCTACATGCTTGTTTGGTAGACTGACAAGAGTGAGCCATATGTTAAATATATGAAAGAGTTGCAAAATAAGGCCAATTTCTTTCGGGATGGGGATCAGTAACAAAACGCCCCAGTGATACCCATGTTCCAAATACTTTGCTTAAGTGCTCTGTTGTCTCTCGATAACTGGGGACTTGGTTTTCATCAATTGTTCCATCTCCATGCACTTCCTTTCTCACTTACTGTGATATTAATACTTGACATTTCCTTAGAGACACAACTTTATATTTCTATAGTCATTTGGCTTGGTTCCTCCGAAAATTTAAGCTACAGCATTAAGAGATTCTCTGACTCATTTGCCTGCCATCAGTTAGAATTACAACTGACTAAAGCTTGTTATCAAAGCAATATTGAAATCATATTTGTTTAAAACAATAAAACAGTACAATTAAGAAATATATAAAATAACATTCATTTCCATTCTGGAAGTGGGCATGTCTCCTGGCATTAAAATACGTTTACAACATGTTAATGATTTGAAGTCTCCTTTTCTTTAAATCATGCATGACAGCTCTACATTAAAAAGAAAAGGGTATAATTTTAAACGAGATATTGTGTAAGGTAAATTGAATATTCCAATAAAAATTTAAATACTAGTTATATAAAGTCTAATATTTCATACAGGCAAAGAAACCATGATCACTTTTCAGCCTTTTGGCTAAGATCAAGTGTAGAAAAGATACCATGATGTAAGCAATGGGGGAACACAGACACGTGTGCATGGGATGCAAGCGCACATACACCTTGAATAATACATTTTCATTTGCATCATTGGGGAATAAAGTCCATTTAGCTTTGGTTTACAAATTTAAATGCCAATATGCAACGATTTAAATAATTTTGTATATAATCTTAAACAGAGCATATGGAACACAGTTTAAGGTCTTCTTACAGACACTACTACTGCTGTTACCATCGACTCTTAAGTATCGAATGCTGACATAGCACAGGGTCCCTTCACTACCTGAACGGGGCTTGGCTCAGCATATTTGCTCTGACACTAAATGGCCCCAGCTATCATGCTTTCTGAGGTCTTAGAACTGCTTTTGGTATATCTTCTGCCATTATGTTATCATTTCTTACTTCTATACAATGGTTATTAGAGCCGGACCACTAAAAAGAAACCTAGTTGTTCCTAATCTGCTATGAATAGAGGGATCTCATATATTATGACTCTTTGAAAGTAAGTGGAAAGTAAGAGTACAAAGGTTCTGAGTAAGAACCTTTAGGAGTAAAGTGCATGAGGGAGGGAGGTCGGGCCCTCGGAAGACCCTGAGGCAGAAGCAGGCTCCCAAGTGGCAGCAGTTAGAGGGCTACCAAGAGCAGGAGCGGGAGCCTGTCTCACTGGTCAACAACAGATGCGGGTCCTGTGACCTCTGCTCTTCCAACCTACAAGGCTAACGTTTAGTGCATTGGTTCAAACCCTTGTTTGGGCTGCCTGAGGTTCTGGTTAGTTTTCTTCTTATGAGAATGATTTGTATTCTTTAAAGGTGGAGCAGCAGAATGAGAAACCAAAAGCCTAGAGCATACTTCTTCCAAACCACTGCCAAGTGCTGACCAGTGCTACCACCAGCAAGGTCTCCAGTATTAGACCTCCCCATTTCAGATTCTCCTCTGAAAGGCAGTGCTACTCTCTTGGAAGCATTCCTACACAGAATTATCAGAGAACACATCAACAGAGAGTTCATACTATCATACAGCATGTGCATCCATAGGGCAAAAATGCAAGTACACTAGGATAGAAATGTTAAAACAACCCTTACCAAATTACCCCACTGTACATTCTTAATGAATTAAAATGCAGTATTTGATATTCCAACTTATAAAGGATCATGTACAATGGATTTAAAAAATTAAGTTTTAGTTAATTTGTTTCTGGAAGATTGGTTCCTTATATGCAGTTGAGGAAATCCCAGGTTGTACAATGTTATTTGGATTTACTAACATTTTTTCCTACCTTTGTTCAATTGCACTGGCATGCTTTCGGATTTCATCAGCCGCTGTTGCTGCTGCAGCAGCTGCTGCTGTTGCTGTTGTTGCTGCTGCTGCTGCTGTTGTTGCTGCAAGTGATGCCTGGGGACATCTGCTGAGGTCCTGGTGGGAATCCCAGCAGAGGAAGAGTTGCCACTGTTGCCCCCAGGTACAGGGCCACCCACACTGCCTGGGGCCGTTGCTGGGGAAATCAACTTTCTTCCAAAGTTAATCAGGCTATTGGAGACCTTATTTATATTCAGGGGAGCACCTTTGGCATTAGTCCTGAAAAAAGGAAAAATGAAATAAAAAAAGGGGAGACATTAAATTAGAGGATGACTTATTTCAGGTACTCCACTGGTATAAAAACATACCTTGTCCTGCTTTTAAAAAGACCATTTAATATATGAGCTATATAAATTAAAAAGTAAAAAGCTGCACATGATGGCACATGCCTGTAATCTCAGTACTTGGGAGGCTGACAGGAGGATTGCAGGTTCCAGGTCTGCCTCAGTAACTTAGTGAGACCCTATTTCAAAATAAAACAACAACAGCAACAGCAACAACAACAATATTAGGGGTATGGCTCAGAGGTTAGAATGCCCCTGGATTAAATCCCTAGTACCAAAACAAAACAAAACAAAAAGCGAAAGTAAGAAATGGGAAGTTAAAATAGAATAATGAAATAATGAGAGTCTTAAAAACACAGCTTTGGAAAACAGATTTATTACTTTCTTATTACGTTTATTCATTCAACAAATAGGGCATATTATGTTTCAACACTGTCTTAGGTACTGATGATATGATTGCCCCAAACAGATGTGGTTCTTCTCCTGAGCTTTTAGTTTAGTAGAGAGAAAATGTTAATAAAAAAATCACAAAATAAGTGAATATTTAAAACCTATGATGTGGATTAAAAAGGAGAGGCACAGGGCTTAGCAGTTCTAGGGTGCTTACAAAAGGGGGGCACTTATGAAAGGGGGCTGAGAGTGGATGTCCCACAATCCCTGGCACATGGGCAGTAGGCCAAATTTAATCTAATTTTGAAAATAAATACTTCTGAGAGCCATGAAGTAAATTCGTAAGTTATACGAAGTACCCAGTTCATTAAAATTGAGACCCCATGCCCAACACCCCATATTCTCTAGTTTATTTTTCTTGAAAGACATACAATATATTTTACTTATTTCTACCTCCTCCACGTCCCAAAAACAAGTTTCAAGAGAGCAAGGGCTTTTGTTTCTTCTGTTAACAGCACTACATGCCATTGTCTAGCACACGGTGGGTGCTTTAACGTATCTGTGAAACGGCAGCTGCATCTACCCACAGTCCAAGTCTTCTTCCCTGTCATGGTGGAAGAAGAGTCCCTGCTCGCAGCCATGACCAGCTTCTCCTTTTGTGCTCCAAATCCCGATTCCTCTCACCTTTCAAGATGGCTCCTCCTGTGGCCTTCTCTCCTGTTCATTCTCCTTCCCTCTCTGCTGTATCACGGCCACTACCATATAGCCTTGGATGCACAGGTGAATACTAGCTTCTCCTTTGACCCCTCATTCCTGCCTAGTTTCTACCTTGTCTCTTTCTCTACTCAAGTTTTTTTTCAAGGTATCTTCATATGCTACTCTACTCCTCAGTCTTTGTTCCATTAAATTCTGGTTGTGGCCTCTTTGCTACTGCCCTAAAACCATTCAAGGTCACCAATGACTCCTGTGTTGCAGACCCAGAGTCCCTTCCTGATTTACTCTACCACTAAGTAGCCATCAACCCCCTGACCACCCTCTCGCTCTCTCCCTCCCTCTCACACACACTTTTTTTTTTTTTTTTTTTGGCTTCCACAGTTTGCCACATCTGTGCTATAACTGGAACTGGCAAATAGGGGATACTACACCACACATTTTTGCTAAATGAGCAATTATTTCCCTTTGATTCATAATGTTGAAGTATGTACCAGGGCTATTATCTTAAAAACAAGTTTTTATTACAAATTATATTAGTTGTAGGAGGTAGCGCAACTCTGTGACAATACCAAAGTTTGCATTTTGTGTGTGTGCATGGGGGGGGGGGTGATACTGTGCATTCAACTGAGGAGTGCTCTACCACCAAACTACAATCCCAGTCCTTTTTATGTTTTTTATTTTGCTAAGTTTTTTAGTTTTGCTAAGTTGTTCAGGATGACTTTCAACATGTAATCCTCCTACCTATTCTCCCAAGTAGCTGGAATTTCAAGTGTGTACCACTGCCCCTGGCCAATTTGCAATTTTATTGCCTAAATCATTAACAGAAATGTATTCTATTTTCATAAAAGTACAAAAGATTTTCCTTTTTTAGTTAACTTGAATTTTACTATTATTTCCTTCTCTCAGATCTATACAGTAATTCTACTTTTTATAGGACAGCTATAACCTTGGTATTACTAGATATTACTCTAAAGCAGAACTGATCCATAGTTCTACAATAAAAAGGAAAGAAAATTATGCTTCTTTCTTCTGTAAAGTTTTCTGTAATGGTACTTGCTAATATTATGGGCTAAGTACAGAAGGCTTACATTGCTTTGGAGATAAGGAGGAATCAAATTTAAAACCTGGAATTCAGCTTTATAAAAGAAAGATCTATTCATTTATAACTCAATGAAATGTGAAAAAAGTTTCAAATGGCTACTTCTGTATCAAGTTTCATCTTTAAAGCATCAAGCTATTTAATGTCCTTTTGAGAATTATTAAAAATAATGTTTTCTAGTGGGGATAAGGATATACAGGGCTTAAGCACCACTTACTCTCCAGTTTTCAGCTGCTTCCTAATGAAGTAGAGCATTCCTGACTTACAGATGCTACAGGGTGGCAACAGAGGTGGCTCTTAATACATATTTATTGAGAAAAAAGAAGTGAAATGAAATGAACGTGTATGTTCCAGATTGACTAGGCATTCACCTCTGGCACCGCGCTCCCCTCAGCAGCCGCATGCGTTCTCTTTCTCGTGAGTGGGAGTAGAAAGGAGAGCTATCATGATACCCAAGTTCTGCTGTATTTCAGTTTTGTTTGTTTGCAAGTCAAGATTCATAATTCACAGATATGAAAAGTTATAATGTTGTTACCCTTTTTTATAAACAAAAATGTACTAGTCAAATTCCCACTCTGCTAGTTGTAAAATTTATATGTTGATAAAAGTACTAAGAAACAGCTAGCGCGTTATCAAGAGAATATGGTTAATGCATCTTCATTACTACTAATAACCATGAAAAACATATAGATCAAGCTCATGCCGAGCAATTTTTCATCTGAATAGCTCTTAAAAGGAGATGAGCACTGTTTTCCTTTTCTGAATGTGTTTTTGTGTTTTTAACCACTTTCTCCCTTTTCTACTACCCAGGGCTTCCAGAAGCATAGTTTCTTTCAAAGTGACTACTGAAGGTGATGCAGTTTCAGGATAAAAACAACTGTAAATCATATACTTCTGAGGAAAATATGTAGTTTGTAGTTAGTTTACTTATTTATTTTTTTTAGGAATGACAGTTTCTAATGTCAAAGTTACCTAGTTTAGGTTTGAAATATGAGTAACACAATCTTCACATAGAACACTTAAGAGCTTCCAGTAAGTATGAGTGGCTGTGATGAGCACTATTAAGTCATGTGATAACTAATGCAGTTGTGGGAGATCTGATGGACAGAGGATTGAGCTAGATGGAGTGCTATGTGAAGTGCTGAAATGAATAGCAAAAGGATCTGGAGTTAACAGACACTGACTATCAAATCTAATGAGTAACTAATTCTGTGTCATCAGACTTTCATTATTATGGTCTACTTACTATTATTAGAAATAGTATCACATAAGAGAGATTGCTTTAAAATTGTGCTAAGAACTTACTTCTGGCACCACACCACTTAGCAGGTTAAATAAAAAAGTGACAAGGGCATTTTCTGAAGATCCAAGAATCTCCCCAGAAGACCCACGCCCCAACCCGACCCCGGCTGACTTCACCGCTGGGCTCCTTTTGCTCAGTTTCTGGAACTCTGAACATGGTCTCTAGCTCCCTCTTCGAGCCTCTCTACCCTCCTGATCTCTTATAGCCTGACCTTCTGATCTTCGTTCACAGAAGGAGCTTTAGGATCTCCAGTGCCTTTTTTCAGTGCCAGAGTCCTCACTTGTTCTTATTTAATTTCTACAGCCTTTCTGAAACTTTTTAAAAACCATTGTCACCTCTATTAAAAACTCTCCACAACCTTTTCTCTCAGATTAGTCTTGAGACTATTCTAGTTCATCTCCTTTCTAATTACAGGTCTATTTTTTTTTAGATATGATATTACACAGCTACTATTAATTTCATTTTCTGTAATATAATTTTGTTAGATGCTTATCTATATTTTTGCCAAAGAATCAGTTTTAAATTTATTTAAATTTTTTTCTCTGTGTTCTAATTTATTTTTCTTGTTATTTCTTTCCTTGTGCTCCCCAAGGTTGAATGTTTGGTTGGTTCACCATTCATCATTAATTCATTCTTAACTTTCTCTTCTTTCCAATAAAAAACATTTAAAGTTACACATTTGCATTGAACTCCAATATAAAAACAAAAGTTTTCCCCATATTTTCATAATATTTGTCGATGTATTATTATTTAGGTACATTTTAAAATTTCAGATGGTTAGGTTTGTTTGTGTTTAAATAAATTACTCATTTTCAGTTGGGCACAGTGGCACAGGCCCCTTGAGATGGAGGATCACAGGTTTGAGGCCAGCCCCAGCAACTGAACCAGATCCTTAGTAACTTAGTCAGATATTTTTTCAAAGTAAAGAAAATGGGCTGGAGGTGTAGCTCAGAGGCACAATACCTCAGGGGGTTGCAAGTGAGAAAATAGGATAATTTATATATTGATACTTGTATTAATTGCTTAAAATTAATATGGTTTATACAAGTAGTATGGTTCACAAAAAAACAAATCATTCCAAGGGAACTTTATTTCTTGTCTTACAGTGTTTAAAGTCTGTTAGATTTTGTCAAGGTAATGTCAGTACCTGTGGACACAATGGAGGATAAAGCATGTACACAACCTGCTAAAGGCTCCTGGTGAATGATATGTACCTCAGACTTGGTTTACACACTTGCTTGCTGACCCATTTTTACATCATAAACTCTTTTTTTTTTTTTTTTTTTTTCAGTACTGGGGATTGAACCCAGGGACATTCTACCTCCGAGCTCCACCCCCAGTCCTATTTTTTATTCGTTATTTTGAAACAGGGTCTCACTAAGTTGCGGAGGGCCTCACAAGTTGTTGAGGCAGGCTGTGAACCTGGATCCTCCTGTCTCAGCCTCCCAAGTACTGGGATTATAAGTGTGTGCTACCATGCCTGGCTCGATCATAAACTCTATTAATGAATAGTTTAACCAAGAGAGAGTAATTTATTCTGTTAAGACCAATGTTTCATTATCCCTAAAACAAGGGGGACAAATTTTATGGTATTTTAGGACCTTTTAAGATAGAAAATTCTACAACTTTGTTTCTTGAAGAAGAACATGCTCTTTCTTTCCCCTCCCTCCCTCTTATCCCCATCTCTTCCTCCCATCCTCCTATCCTCTCCCTCTCTCCCTCCCTTCCTTCCTTTTGGGAACTATGCTGCCCAGGCTGGCACTGAACTCATTTTATCCTCCTACCTCAGCCTTCCGAGTAGCAAGGAATCCACAATTAGTATCCACCATGCCTGGATACTAATTCAATTTCAGACTGAAGGTTGCAGAGATACCCAGTATATTAGACAAAATAATCAAAATTTAAAATAACAGGTTGGCATGAAAGATAAATTAAGCAGAAAAAAACTTAACAAAAGTAAGTAAAAGATCATGTGATTATGTTAAAACTTTTTACAATTAAATATTACATATAGTGCAAGGATACATGGATTAACATGATTCCAATTTTAAAAATATCAAACTTTCAAACATTAATGTTTTGGCTTGGTTGACAGAATACAAGTCCACATGATGATACTGAAGAAAGTTAAGATTCTTGGGCTGCATTAATACTATATGAGTATCTACGCTGTAGGAGACATGGTACAACTATGGCTCTTAGCTTTTGGTGATGTGTTAAGTTTCTAGAAGTGAGTTATTTATAAAATGGAAAGAAATCACGGGGAGATTGAAGATTAAGCTGAAAGAAGAATGGCTAAAAAAACTGGGGAGCAAGTCCTACAATAATGTAAGACTGCTAAAAGGAAAAGTAGCCATTTTTTGATGTGGCGTTAAAAAATGAAATGAGTCACAAAAGTTTTGTCCTAAAAGAGAGTTATAAAAGTCTATCTAGTGACAGAATGGATTCCATTTAAAAAAGTAAATGTTCCAATCCTGAAACTATACAAGTGAAGACTGGGAAATCATCTTTAGATACACAGATTTCTAGTCCTGGCATGGGTGAGAGTCAGTATTAAAGGAAAGTCCCTTCTAACTCCAAGAGTTTATGATCTGCTGTGCCAAATGGTGTTGACTGGAATGTTCATTATATCATTCCAGATAAAAAGACAAAATAAGAGGCCTACACACAAGGCTAGGACCTTTTGCTAGGGCAAAACCCTATCTCCAAACTTAAGGGCCTACCTATTGCCCTCTTTTCTTATATGCACTCTTTTTTTTTTTTTTTTTTTTTGCAGTACTGGGGGTTGAACTCAGGGGCATTCTACCTCCGAGCTATACCCCCAGCCCTGTTTTTTATTCTTTATTTTGAAACAGGGTCTCACTAAGTTGCGGAGGGCTTCACTAGGTAGCTGAGGCTGGCCGCGAACCCGGATCCTCCGGTCTCAGCCTCCCGAATGCTGGGATTACAAGCGTGCGCCACCACGCCTGGCTTATATGCACTCTTAATGTCTATTTTTTGTTACTTTTTCTTCCTTCTCCTCTTCTTCCTTCTCCTCCTCTTCTTCATTTTCCAAAATATTTTCTCTCCTTTTCTGTCATTTTTTCATGTTGTTCTGCCTGAGCTATTTTCTTCCATAAAAATAATTTAAATTATTTAAAATTATTTTCTTAAATGCAAATAGAGTACTTGGGAAAAGTAAACACACACACACAAAAAACACACACACACACACATACACCTTGGTTTGGGGATAGAAACAGTATTCTCTTTTGTATCTCTGTATATTTCTAGTCTGTCATTATTGATTTACTCTGAGTGGATTATGGTTCACATTTATTTCTTCCATTCTTACAGATAACAACCTATTTGAAAATTTAAAACATTTGTTAGGGTTGTAACATAATACCTTCCAAGGTGATTCTGGGGTCTAAATTTATATTCATGATATTTTTCAAAATATAACATCTAAACTAATATTTAATATTCTTAAATTTTTTTCAATAGAAGCTTTGATTTCTATAGAATGAACTGTTTTCCAATATTCTTAATTATGTATCTTTGAAGTTGAATATATCAAATTTATTACAATGAAAGATATCTATATCTAATTCTAATTTTCTTGCCATATTGGGAGTTTTGTTATCTTAGAAAATGAACACATTCCATATCTGAAAGAAGTCTACTCTTCCTTAGGAGTTTGAGTTTCAAGGGAAATGTTTCCCTTAGTTATAAAGACTATAATTCATTTACATATGGTAGGTAATTTTTCTCAGTGTGATGCAAATAAAAGGAGTCATACTTATTAGGAATAAAAAGGTTGGCACTGATGTGTGGGTGGATATAAGCCAGACTGTGGAGCTAACCTAATTGGGTTTGAATACAATTTATATTTTCGTTAAACTAAAATAACAAATAATAGGCAGTTATACCTTAATCATATTGTATGAAATCATTAGATAAACTTCTTAAGACATGGAATTAATATTGAGCTTTCTATTTCTAGAGTGGTAGTTTTCAACTAATTTATTTTCTGGCCTGGTGAACCTTAGATACATGAATTATTCCAGTAAGTAACTATGGTTCAAACTAGCAGAGTCTTTGAGGGGTCAGGCAGAGATTCTCTGGCCTAGGAGAGCACATCAGAATGTGAGAGGATATAATTCTGAGACACTCACTTGCGGGGAATATTTCCCCTTTTTGCCTCTCTTTTCCCATTTTTAGAACCACTATATATTTTCACAGTTAAAAAAATTGACAGCTGAAGTTAAACATATATCAAAAATTAAATGTTAGGGTTTTCAGACAGGGGTATGTAAGCCAACAAAATATAATGAAACGTGATTCTACAAAAAGAAACAGTCACATCTTGAAAATGCAGGCATAGGAAGGAACAGGTTAAATGTAGAAAAATGCTAATTTAAAAGAAATCTACAAGATCTCTATACTAAAAACTATAAAACACTAAGAAGTTGAAGATCTAACTAGATGAGATAGCCCATGTTAAGATATCTATTCTTTACAAACTGATGTATAGATTCAGTGTTAATTCCAATTAAAATTCCAATCATTTTCATCAAAATTGACATTGATTGTAAAATTAATCTGGAAATGCAAAAGACCTAGAATAACCAAAATAATAAAAAAGCACAAAGTTAGAAGACAGCCTGTCTAAAATCAAGACTTGCTAAGAAGCTTCACAATTCAGTCAGTGTGTTACTAGAGAAAGGATATATAGTCCAGAACTAGACTCATATGTATATGGCCAATTATTTTCAACCAAGAATCCAATGGGGAAAGGAAAGACTTTTTAACAAATGTTTAACAAATAAACAGCTAACTATCTATATGGAAAAAGATGAAAAGATGAACTTTTTTTTTTTTTTTCGGTTCTGGGGATTGAACTCAGGGGCATTCTACCTCCCAGCTATACCCCCAGCCCCATTTTTTATTCTCTATTTTTGAAATCTCCCTAAGTTGAAAGCTCCCTAAGTCACTAGGTATCTGAGGCTGGCCGTAACCCAGATTCTCCGGTCTCAGCCTCCAAACGCTGGGATTACAAGCGTGCACCACCACGCCTGGCTGGGCTTCAACTTTTACCTCACTCCATACACAAAAATTAATTTGATGTGGATCACACACTTAAACACAAATGCTAGTAGCATGCAGTTTTTAGAAGAAAATTGGAGAATATCTTTGCACTGAAGGGTTATCTCAGCAGGCTTGGGTTGCCCAAATCCTGTATATTCCAAATGAATGGTCTCTAAGTCCTGGAAGATAACTCTAAGCCTCCTGCCTGGTAAGAATGTCTTTGAATACCTAGCCCTTGGGCTGTACCAAAAATTTTATTTTAAGAATGGGATTTATGGTGAACACCTGTTCTTGTTCACCTGGGCCCTGACACACATTATATGAATTTGATCTCTGGAGGGATGGAGACTAAGTAGCTAAGGTTAGTCACATGGGCACTCCATGCCTACATGACTAAACCCTTAATTAAAAACAAACAAACACCTTGGGGGGCACCAAAGGATGGGTGAGCTTCTTTACTTGGCAACACTTTACATATATTGTCACACACTATTGCTAGTAGAAGAACTTGTCACTCCACTGGCACAAGACAACTGGAATCTTGTGTTTGTTTCTCCTAGATGCCATACTTTTTTTCCTCCTAGTATAACTGAGATCTTTTTGCTGCAATATACTTTACCCATGAGTATAACAGCTTCTTTGAGTTCTAGTAAGTCACTGAATCCAAGGATGGTCTTGGGGACTCCCTCTATACTAGAGACCAAGGGTAGGAAACTATTTCTTACACAGGAAACAAACAGCACTAGCAAAGAAAAACCAATAAAAGAAACTTCATCAAAATTAGAATTTTCTGTTCATAAAAAAAAATGAATAGGCAAGTCCCACACTGAATTATAATATCTGAAATACATGTATCTGACAAGGATTCCTATTCAGAATATATAAAGAATTCCTTTAAGTCAAGAAAATGATAGATAATCTATTTAAAAATAGGTGAAATACTTGAATAGATATATCACACGCACACACACATACACTACACACACACATACACTACACACACACACACAATACATACACACACACACAAACAAATCATCAATTTGCTGTGAAAAGATGCTGAAAATCATTAGTAGAAAAAGACAAATTAGAACACAATGAAATACCATTTCACACCAACCAGAATTGATAAGATAAAAAAGACAGAGTAGCAAATGTTGGCAAAGATGTGGAACAACCAGAACCCTCACATACTCCTGATGCGAGAGGGAAAAGGTATAATTACTCCATAAACTGGTTTGGTAGTTTCTTAGAAGTGAAAAGAAATCTATCAAAAATATAGCAACTTAATTTATTTCTCCTTTTGTGTGTGTGTGTGTGTGTTGGTACTGGGGATGGAACCCAGGGGAATTTTACCTCTGAGCTACACCTCCAATCTATTTTATTCTTTTATTTTGAAACGAGATCTCACTAAGTTGCTGAGGCTGACCACAAACCTGTGATCTTCCTGTCTCAGTCTCCCAAGTACTGGGATTATAAGTATGCACCACCATGCCTGGCTTAGCAACTTAATTTCTAAGTGTTTATCTAAGGGAGATAAAAATGTATATCCACAGACAAGATCAAAATATCTCTATAGAATGTTCATGTAACCTCATAGTAGCCCAGATCTAGAAAAACATGAAATCCACCAACAGACAATCAGATAAACAAACTGTAGTATATTCATATAATAGAATATTACTCAACACTCTTATTATAGTTTGAATCAGCAATGTCTCCCAAAAGCTCATGTGTTAAACAAGCCAGTGATGCTACTGGGAGGTGGTGAAAACTTTAGAAGGTGAGTAACTAAGGCATGGCTTTGAAGGGAATATTTTGTACCTACACACACACACACACACACACACACACACACACACACACACATATACACACACACACATTCCCTCTCTTCTCTCTCTCTTTAGTGCTTCTTGCT
Organism: Graphiurus murinus; assembly: GCA_004027655.1. Taxonomy (NCBI): domain Eukaryota; kingdom Metazoa; phylum Chordata; class Mammalia; order Rodentia; family Gliridae; genus Graphiurus; species Graphiurus murinus. Next base: position 18,867 of record PVLC010010606.1, on the reverse strand, counting down.
TGCCATGAGATGAGCAGCTTTGCTCCACCATGTTCTCTCCACCATTCCTCACTGCAGGACCAGAAATGATATGAAACTGTGAACCAAAATAAATCTCTCCTTCTTTAAGTTGATTTTCTCAGGTATTTTGTCATAGCAATGGAAAGCTGACTAACAATTCTAAGGAAACATAACATATTCAAGAATATGAATGCATCTCAAAATCATTATGCAGAGTGAAACAAAGTAACCACAAAAGAGTGCATGCTGTATTTATATGAAGCACAAGAACAGGCAAAAGTAACATATGGTGATAGACATCAGTAAGTAGCTCCCTCAGGACGCAGGGAGGGAATTGACTATAAATGGATATGAGGGAATTTTGAGGCAAAAGAAATGATCATTACAGATCTATTATTTTGGATGATAATTATACAAGTATATGTTAATATCAAAACTCATCAGACTAAATACTTAAGATCTATATGTTACATGCAACGTATGCCTGATTTTTTTTTTTTTAAAGAAAAAAAGATCTACATACCCTGGACTAGACAGGAAAGAGTAATGTTAGCATTTTACCTAAATTGGTTAGAAATTAACAATTATCTTTGAGAACTTCAGATATAGAAATGTTTATAAAGCAAAAGTACTTAGATATTTGAATACAAAAATATCACAAAATTATGTTTATATAGTCATCAGTGTTTCTTGAAATTCCAATTAGCCAATTGATTATTAATAATGATAACTATGGAAACTCCTATGCTTTGTGGCTTGAGAAACATTGTTAGCATATTTTTTTACCATAACTTAATAATTAAATATTTCTGAAAATGCAATCATTATGGAAGTATAATAAAGCCTAATTTAAAAACTGTGAGGACCATATGTAATGAAAATAGCCCTCAAGAATCCTATAATGCCTTTCATGTTTCAAAATGGTGTTCATTTATCCAGCATTAAACTAAACATCTATTTACTACTAGAAATAGTGTTAGGACCTAAGAACATGAAGAGTTTAGGGCCCAGGTCCTTTTCTCAAGAATGTTCAGATTCAGCCGGGTGTGGTGGCGCACGCTTGTAATCCCAGCATTTGGCTGAGACCGGAGGATCCAGGTTCGCGGCCAGCCTCAGCTACCTAGTGAGGCACTCCGCAACTTAGTGAGCCTCGGTTTCAAAATAAAGAATGAAAAATAGGGCTGGGGGTGTAGCTCGAAGGTAGAATGCCCCTGAGTTCAATCCCCAGTACTGCAAAAAAAAAAAAAAAAAAAAAAAAAAAAAAAAAGAATGTTCAGATTCAGCCAGTCATATGAATTGTTCTACAATTAAAGCTAAAAAGTATTCATTATTTTCACTTTTTTTTTTTTTTTGGTGGTACTGGAAATTGAACTTAGGTGTTTAACTTCCAAGCTACACCCCTAGCTCCATTTTTTTTTTTTTTTTTTTTTAAACAGGGTCTATTGCTAAGTTGCTGAGGGTCTAAATTGCTAAGGCTGACCTCAAAACTTCGACCCTCCTTTTTCAGCCTCCCAAGTACTGGGATTACAGGCATTTACCACCGTGACTGGCTTATTTCACAAATATCTGAATTTCTTCTCTATGCCAGGTACTAGGAAAATAGCAATGAAAAAAAATTGCATGTGTTGGAAGAATGTTCTTGCCCCTGGAAAGCTGTGTGTTTTCAGGGCATTTTAATTAGCCTAGGCCTAGGTCCTTAGTGGAATAGTCTCCTGATTCCTAGGAGAGATGGGAAATCATTGGCCTCTAGGCATCCCTGGGCCTAGAGGGGGAAGAATGGATGCCACCACTCCATAGGCACTTGGAGTCTAGCTGAGGAGTGCAGGGTACCCCTTACCCCTTCCCTGAAATCTGGCTTCAGCTTAGAGTCATGCAGCAGTCCTGGCTGGAACATTTTGCAGAGGGCCTACCTGCTGAAATGGTAATTCTGAAATCTTTCATCATCAGAACCAAATAAGTTATTTACACTAAGCTCTGATAAAGGACAGAGGAAGACTAGGTAGGTCAGCACTGGGAATGCTACTGCTGCTCTGCTGTGCGAGAGATTGGGGAACTTACAAGAGCTTCTTCAATATCCATTAGGGCCTAACTTAATAAAATGAAATACCTAGTTTTGGTGACACAAAGCAAAGTTAAAAAACCTAGCTGTACAGTTGTTCTGCCTGTAAAAAGGTACCACTCTTGAGGCACTACTGATAGCTTAGCTATCATTTATTTCATTACCTCTTCATAGGAGAAAAATGTTACAAGGTCTGAAAAATTATAAAATTTTCAAAACAAAAAATCCATGGGTATTTTGGAATAAGGAAGATACATGCTTCTATACAATATAGTAGAGTGCAGAATTTAAAAAAATATGAAATTCTATTCTGTGACTACTCACTTTGGCATTTCAGTAGTCACAGATTCATAAATTAGATGGATCTTTCTGAAGACTGGTCACAATTCCAGTGGTTTTTTTTTTTTTTAATAGCAGTAATTTCTAGTTATTTAAGGAAAAAACGAGACCAAGATTTGAGTGTTAGGTTGTCATTCTGAGCTCAAGAATTGAATGAATACAAAACAATCAGTTTCCATTTTTAAGAAGAAGTGTACACGCCAGTGAGGCCAGAGCACAGTGAACACCACCCACACGGGGCATGGAGGAGCTGCCACCAAACACCTGGCACTTGCTTTTAAAGACTTAATTACAGTGATCCATGGTAAAGCAGAGAAGAGAAACCAGGCTTCCTGATTTTTAGAGATATTCTTATCCATGAAATCATATGTCATCTTTGCATCCTTGTTCCTTATTTGGATACACAGCACACCACCGATGTATCAGGTAGAGGATCTCTACTTTCCACTATATCCCCTCTGGATCATCTTCAGCTCCTCTCTTGCCACTTGGTGATAGCCCCCAACCCACCCACTCTTTAACAGCCTCCTAATACCTAAGAAAGTAGGGGTGAGGTCAATTATGGCTGAAGGACCAGGCTGGTAAAAATATCTTAGGCTTTAAATAGCTATTCAGGGACTCTACCAAGGGCTCATGGGTTTAATGATTTTTGATCATAGATAAAAAACTGAACCATTGTGAGCAAGGGGATAATATGGTGGTTATAAAGCCTATATACCGAGGTATAAGAACTCTGGCAAGATTATCAAGTTTATCTCAATCTATACTCTCTTCACTGGTGACTAAGGGACCCCATATGCACCTTCACAGTGCTGGCTCATTGGTTCTTAATTTGCAAATACATAAGGTGAAAATGGCACTCTATTTTCATTTCTTTGACTAATTATGAGTTTGAACTACCTTTTAAACATTTATTTGCTGAGTGCAATTCTTCACTGAGTGCCTGCTATGTTCTAGGAATAATTGTATGTGTTATGATACAGTTAACAGAACAAAAGTGAAGTTTATATTTAGTGCAAGAAACAGAAACATCTCCACAATAAGTAAATAAGTAGTGTAAGATATCATTTCAGAAAATGAGTATTGCTATGAAAGACACAAGAATAGTAACAACAGCAAAGCAAAGTGAAGCAAAAGACAGAGTGAAACGGTCCAGTGCTGTAGCAGAATGAGTCTCTCTGAAGAGCTGGTATTGAACAAGGACCGAGTAGTGAGTGCACCATGTGACCTCTTGGCCAATAACATTCCAGGCATAGGAAAAGGCAAGTAGAAAGCTTCTGAAGTGGGCACCCTGTTCCGATGCATAAGGAAGAGAAAGCAGGCCAGATGGCTGCAGCCCAGTGAACAACTGCGGAGAAGTGGTAGCAAATGAAGGAGAGAGACAGCGGCAGGCTAGACCAGGCAGGGTCTGCCTTGCAGGCCCAGAAAAGCCTTTGTTTGGATTTTGTCCTCAGTGTTTTGGGACATCACTGAAGGGCTCTTAACAGTGGAGTGATACTATCTGATTGACCTAATTTGGCTGCTGGGTGGAAATGGGTCTAGGAGGAGAAGAGAAAGTAGGAGACGTAGTGAGATGAGCAATGATACGGTGACTTGGAATTACCAGTGCATAGTGAGAAAGGTAATTTGTTTCAGGATATATTTTGAAGAGGATTTGCTGATGAACTTGATGTGTGATGGGGAGGAAAAGGAGCCAAGGACAAGTGTAAGGCACTAGGGAGGGCTATTTACTGTGATGGAGAAACACTGGGGGAATAACGGGTTTATGGGTATGGAGGTAAATTAAGAGTTTAGTCTGGAAAGTATTACATTTGAGGTGCATATTACATTTGAGGTGCATATTACATTTGAGGTGCATATGGAACATCCAAGAGGAACAAGTAGTACTGGGATCTAAGAGTCTAGAGTTCAAGGGGAGGGTAAAACTGAAGACATAAATTAAGGACCCTTCAGCCATACAAGGTATGACAAGACACGATCTGGGCTGAGGTATTTGATCCAGATCATTTTATTTTACTTTTATTATTATTATTATTTTGCAGTACTGGGGTTTGAACTCAGGGGCATTCTACCACCAAGCTGCACCCCCCAACCCCGCCAAGCCCTATATTTTATTCTTTATTTTGGAACAGAGTCTCACTAAGTTGCAGAGAGCCTCACTAAGTAGCTGAGGCTGGCCATGAACCCGTATCCTCCAGTCTCAGCCTCCCAAGTACGGGGATTACAAGTGTGTGCTACCATGCCCAGCTCAGATCATTTTATTTTTGATGTATCTCCTTAAAAACATTTGGTGTATAGCAAAATCCAGTTGTTTCCTGTGCAATCTCCTCCATTACTGATGAGGTTAAAAGTCTTCAAGTAACCTAGACAGGCACTTGTATTTTATTTCTAAGCTTGCTTGTTTGAATGTACTTTGGAATTCATTTTAGTGTATGGCAAAAGTTGAGGCCTTTTTGAAGATTTGTCAATTTTCTAATATCATCTATTAACTCTTTCCTTCCCTAATCATCTGTGATGTCTTCTACTTCACAAATTATATTTTGTTGGGCTCAATTTCAATTTTTTATTTATCTTGTGGTGCTGGGTATTGAATCCAAAGGGCATTCTACCTCTGAGCTATACCTCAGCCTTATTTTATTTGGAAACAGGTCTCCACTATGTTGCTGAGGCTGGCTTCAAACCTGTGATCCTTTTGTCTAAGCCTCCCAAGTACTGGGGTTACAAGTGTGAGCCACCATGCCCGGCTCAAACGTTGACATTACAAAAGTGATGATGAAAACCTTTTTCTTCCATCGTCAAATGATACTTTGTATAAGCAATGTGGATACTAGGAAATATGTTAACAAGGAAATATGTAAAACAGAACCAACATTTTGCAGAAGAAAAATGCAAGGAAAGCAGACTAAACAGAAGAAAATAAAAACATGAGGGGGAGAAAGGAAAGGTATAGAGGCAGAAAAAGATATTGAAAATAAAAAATACAGAAATACATACAGTTAATATTTGTTGAATGCCTCCACTCTCTGAGATATTGCTAGGTGTCATGAGGTAGTAAATAAGAAGTACTTGGCCTTGGTGGCCCCTTTAGTGGGGGGAATTAGGGAAATGTGATAAATATACAAATGACAAATGAGCCACCTAACTTCAGCTGGTGACTGGTGATGAATGCTATGAAGAAAACAAAGTTGAGCACTGCGCTGTTGAACAGAGAAGACAGGTGGGGTCGGTAGAGGGCTCTCTGAGATGGTATTTGGGCAGAGCACTAAACCAGAAACAGGTCTGGGGACAGGAGTTAAGGAGGAGTGCCCTAGTAGGATGGAGAATTAAGGGCAAAGGCCCCACACAAGGACAAGGAACAATGGCTGTGGCAGGGAAGTGAAGAGAAGGGAGATTAGCAAGGGTGATGTCAGAACCATCAGCATGGGCCAAAGAAGGCTGGATTCCTAAGGGCAACAGCAAGCCTTTGGAGACATCTACCTGGAGCTGTGTTACCTGTTGTAAACTGAGACTTCTCTGGCTGTTTAGAGAAAATTAATCTGGTGGGAGTGGGGAAGAAAGGACTAGAATTAGAAAAATCTGATGTAAGAATCTAAAATGCTTTGTTCTTTTAATGATATACAAAGTAAAAAATCAACAAAATGAAGAGGAAATATAAGTGAACAGACTCTAAGATTCCTGAAGGCAGGGGTTTGTCTACAATTTACTCACTGGGCATCTCCAGTGCCTAAAATAATCAGATCCAGCACTCAATAAAATGGGTTGAATTAAATGAACAAGTTACCATAGGGAATAGCTTCTTACTTGTGAAACAAGATTTGGATAAAATGAACAAACAGAAGTGAGCTTCAGAGGTCTCATGGGCTATGAGGCTGGTCTTATAATTACAGAGCACATCAAAATATGGGACAAATTTCAAAGCTGGGTAACTTTATATTAACATTACATTGACTTTACTGTTATAATAGCGGGTTCAAATTTTAAGTTTAAAACTTAGCTATTTTGTTGTAAACGTCTCACTCCTCCACTATGAGTTTCTATGTGGCAGGCATTTTAACTCTCCAGTAATAGCAAAAAATATTGTATATATGCACTCCGTAAATGTGTATTTAGGCTGTTGGAATTCTACTGGAGAAAAGCAAGCACAGATGCAAAGTGTTTGAGAAAGAAAATTCGGACAACTTGGCAGCATTTATCATTACTAACATTTTAGTCTTCCCGAATAAACTTTGAAATTACATTCTAATTTGAAATGGTTCTGGTTTGACAAGTTAACTCTTGAGACATCTGAGTATGGTATTATGAAAGAACAAAACTGTTCATCAACCCTTTATGCCAATGTTAATTTCTTTAAAAAGTAGGATTTTAATGTTTTTTATTCCTACAGTGACCCTTAAAATTTCTATGTATGCAATCACAAATGCACACACAAGATGCATTTATAAGCTTATTGTGTAGTTCTAAAGACAGTTGGGAAGCCCAATTTTAATTTTGTTACTGAAATAATTTAAAAATATATTATGGAACTGTCTCTTTTCAATCAACAGCAAGGATCTAGAAAGAGATTATACCAAGTAGGCACAATTTATTCAGGTTTATTAGTGTTAGAAAAATGGAGATGCCTAACTTCAAATTTTGAAAAATACTCTTACATTTATTTAATTTTTCATCTAAACCAACATAAAAATATCATTTTCTTATGCTTTAAAACACATGGATAATTTATTTAACAAAGACTAATTATGCACCTTAGCCGCCAATATCTTAAACTCTGGGAATTTATTTCAGCAAATGTGTAAAATTTCCTGATAACCCTTGAGACTATGTTGTGATTTACAACATCATCAGAGAAGGGTACTTACCGGCTTTTATTCATAAGGTCTGCTCCCCGTGCTTTGTAATAATCTAAATTGGGATGGAATTGATAAGTCACTGGTCTTGGGTTTCTCTAAAAGGAAAAGAAAAAAGGCAAGAAATTAAAATGTATAAAGCTATATAAATTATTCATTAACATATAAAAGGACAGAAGGTATCTTGTTTTATATTCCTTTAGAAAAAACATATATAGTAATGAAGTTTAATAATTAGTGTGCTTGGTTTTTGATTTTATTGTTTAAGTTCTTTCTTAAGTGATCTTAGTCCTGATAAAAATTGAAATTATTTTAATATATTTTATTTTAACTTGTCTTATAGTTGAAATAGATTTATTCCTGTCATTTATTTTTGATAAGTTTGATCACTTTCAAATATGAATTTCCAAAATATAATGAGACAAAATTATGTGAAAACTAAAAAATTATATAAGATGTAACTCAAGCACAAACTGTGCTAAAGGGCCGAGAGACAAAGCTATATTTTGGAGGAAGAGTAAAAATAACCATTTTTGTTGACCTCAATGCTACGAAAGTCCACTAGATGGCACACCAAGTCCTCTCAGGACAAATAAGTTACTATAGAATTTAACAATTCTTTTAAAGTTAGCAATTTCTATGCTATCTATTTTTATTTATGAATTTAATACATGCCCAAAATATGCCAGGTAGTGGAAATAGTAGTAGGATAACCATTGAAGTAAATAATGCAAATTGACCAATGTATATTTTCATAAAAGCAGTAAAAACACTGCCATCTCTGGAATTAAATATTATATATAACATATAGAATTGTCCTTGAATCATTATGTTGGGTGTGTCTATTTAAATGTGCTATTACTGCTTAACTGTATTATTTAAATGTATCAAGCCCCTCACACGCAAATAAAATAAAATACACTTCTACTTTACAAAACTTAACATACCTAGAGCGTAACTTAAATAAATATCATCTCTAAATTATTAAATTTCATATGTTTTCCTTAAATTTTTAAACAAACTTAGAAATAGATGTGTTTTAATATTTACCCGAGCATATAATTCACATAATAATTAGGTCTTTGAACCAGAGAATGCAATATCCTTTGAGAGATCCATCTAGACACAGAAAGGCTATATTTTAACTTAATAGAAAATTACCAAGATGCTCACATATCAATCCTTGGAGACATAATCCCAAAGCACTGATATAGTTGCATGGGCAAGTCAGGGAGATAATAATTGCTAAGGTTAAATAGTTTGAAATTCATCAAGCTAACAAGCTGTATCTTAATGGCCATGATGGACCTTTTCTTTTTCTGCTGAAAAGAGAATATTTACACAGTTCAACCCTTTCATATCTCTTCCAAGCGAGCCCTAATCATCTGACAAAAATGACAATCCCTTGATTTAGCTCCAGCTACTACTCTGTTGGTTTGGTATTCAACACAGTTCTGTAATAATCAGATCTGAATTGCCTTGATGAAGATAACTGATGCTTCCATGACTACCATACTATTAAGTGTAACAGTGCAACTTTTCTCTCTCTAGGAATTACATAGGTTTCCTCATGGTAGCTGATGGCAACCTGGACCCAAGATAATGGGGAAATAAAACAGAGGTTAAAGCCACTAGCAGACTGATAGTATGTTCATGACTTATTTTAAAAATTAACTTATACAGCGCTATCACTCTTTACTAATTCTGCTCTTTATTCTCAGTACCTGGAAACACATTTTGTTTTTGCTAATATAAAAAAGCTTTTCTTCTCTGGCGTCCAATAAACTAATAAAGGATTATGTTACTTTTTGCAAGAAAATAATGAAAGAAGGGATCGCATGGAGCAGATTTTTGAAACATCTTTATAAAGAAATGACAAGCAACTCCAGACACAAGTGCTGATCTATCTAAGTACTTAAAGCCATTATTAGGAATAATGATCTAACTTGAACATATGAATGAAATTCAAGTACTGCTTTCACCGAGACCTATTTAAATTCCTAGGAGACTTACTGGCATCAAAGGGAGAGGTAGTTTAAAATACTACAATACTGGAAACAACAACAAAAAGAATCAAAAGATGATGTTCAAAACAACATATGAAATACTAAGAAAATAAAATCAGAATTATTGTTGAAAGTTATTCAATATGGTTTTCTGTTGAGAAGAGGATACTGTTCCTAAAACATAAATATACAGATATACAGATAATTTAGACCAGTACTGCCCAACAGAAATAGAATGTGCATCACAAATGAAAATTTCATTTGTACTTTAAAATTGTCTAGTAGATGCATTAATAAAAGAAAAGAAGGAAACAGGTAAAATTAAATATAATGTTTTAATTAATTAGGTATATCCAAAATTATAAAATTTTAACATGCAATCAATATAAAAATTATTGAGATACTTTATATTCTTTCTTTCATATGAGTCTTTAAAATCCAGTGTGTATTTTACATTTACAGAACATCTCATTTAGACTATGTGTTCTTCAAATGCTGATTATCCAGGGTGGCACGCGGCTACTGTATTGGTAACATAGAAGTCAGTCTGAAATATATGCAAACCACTGCATATCTATAAAAGTCAACGTGTGGATATGAATGATAAAAAGAACATGGATGCTTTTATACATTAAGATTCATTTTGATGGTTCTCCAATTTACCTATAATTATTTTATTTTAATTAATTGTTGGTTTTATCTCTTCTGTTTTTAAAAGTCAAGAAATTTTGAAATACCTTTTCACACAAACAAAAATAATTAAAAATAAGTTTAAATCACTTTTAAGAATATATTGCACATATAGGTAAATGGATAAAACAACTGGGACTATATGCCAAAAATGAAAACAATCATTTCCTTAAGGGGGATGTGATTAGATGAATGGAATTCTAACTTTATGCAGCTGAAACATTTTAAAAGTAAAGAGACTCTTCTTCTTTTAAAGGATTTTTTCCAAGTAAAACTTCATAGAAATATAATATCTCTTTCTAATCTTTAGACACAGAAATTTCCTCTAAAATATGAGTTACTAGAATTCTACATATGTAAGTAAAACTGTGAATGTGAGGAAGACCAGACCTCGGAGAGCAGCAATTTCTCATTGTGCAGAACATGTTGACACCATTAATATCATGTTTTTTTAAATTCATTTCCACACAGTCAGAATTTCCGACTATTATAAGCATTTCCAAAACAATGTACATTTTTAAAAAGTGCTTTTGCTTTGGTGCATTTGCCTTTGGAAGAAAGATAGCAAAAAATCCTATCTTATTGAACTCATATTGGTCTGTATATAGAAGAATATCAATTATATTCTATGACCTGGGAAGTCTGTATCAGTATACATAAAGATGCAGAAAAAAATTTTTGGTCCACCCTGGATTTACCATGTCTTTTCTAGATCAACCAGGATGGGCTTGAAATAAGTCTTCTATAAAGATTTCAGCTAGTCAACTTCCCAAATAACAAGTCAACTCTTCTCTGTTAAAGCTGTTGGAGCTCTTCTTAAAAGCTTTCTGTTCAGCATTTTATCATCATCATCATCATCATCATCATCATCATCATCATCATCATCATCATTTTTTATTATTTCCAGTACTCGGTATCAAATATAGAGCCTAGTATATGCTAGATAAGTACTCTACCACTGCGCTACATCTCCAGACCTTTCCTTTTAATTTGGTCATGTGTGTGTACGTGTGCGATGTGCATGGCCCTGGGGACTGAACTCAGGGGCATTCTACCTCTGAGTTACACTCCCAGCCCTCTTTATTTTTTATTTTGAGACAAGCCTCACTAAATTGCTGAGGCTGGCCTTAAACCTGCAACCCTCCTCTCTTAGACTCCCAAGTACTGGGATTATAGGTATGCACCACTGTGCCCCAGATAACCTCCTTATTTTTATTTTTTGAGATCGGGTCTAAGTTGCCCAGACTGACCCCAAACTTGCCATCCTCCATCCTCCTGCCTCCACTTGTTGAGTAGCTGGGATTACAGGCATGTGCTACCACATCTAGCTTCTCTTTAGCATTTTATTTTATGCCAGTTACACAAGAATGCCATAGACCCCAGCCATGGAATTGATAGACTGGATTTTGGAAAGGTATCTTAAAGTCTTATGGATAAAGTGACTTACAGACACATAAGTAATAGTGGTAAAAAGAGTCCTAAAGGGACTATATGGGAAACTCAAACAAAACTAAGCAAAACCCATATAGTATGCTTCTGACTTTTTAAGTGCTTTTGTCACTTCAGGATGGTCACAAAACAATTTCTAAATAGTGCTTGATGATAGCAATCAAGATTAATTGGAATCTGTCTAATCTCTCAGTTGTAGTTAACCTTCACTTCTGAGGTCTTTATTATATGACAGTAACCTACTCCTTAATGTAATTTCAGGTAAGACAAACACTCTGACTTGGATGAGTGTGACTTGGAATGGTAAAACTCCTCGTGGCCATGCTATGTGATGGAAATCTGTATGTGCCTCTCCTCCCGTAAGTACCTCCCTCCTGTGGCAACATTTCAATATTTTAAGTTCAACTTCACTTTGTTATGGTAGTATAACAACATTCAAATGCGAATTCACACTAAGAATAACTACCTACAAGATCCTGCAAGAAGTACAATTAACTACAAGCTGGTACATAAAAGTTTTCCTTGTTCTAAGCTTGGTAAAATCAAATTAATCCATGAATTGGTCCCCTAACTCCTGTCCCTTACTTGAAAACATCTCCTTTCAAATAAATATAGAGTGATTCCAGAGGAAAAGTATCTGAAGTACTCATCCTCCTTGGAAGACTACAGGATCTTTCAAAGGGTGGCTCTTTATGCAAACACAGAACCGAAAGGAGTAGAAGAAAAATAATTCTAGCAATACTGGTTCTTATGTATTAATTTAGGAAACATGTAAAGTTCTATATCTATAGCTATCTTTTTTTTTTTTTTTTTTGTGCAGTACTGGGGATTGAACCCAGGGGCATTCTACCTCTGAGCTATACTCCCAGCCCTATTTTTTATTCTTTATTTTGAAACAGAGTCTCACTAAGTTGTGGAGGGCCTCATTAAGTAGCTGAGGCTGGCCATGAACCTGTGATCCTCCTGCCTCAGCCTCTGAGTACTAGGATTACAAATGTGCACCACCACTCTCGGCTATCTATATCTATTTTTGATTGGGGAATTGAAGCCAGGGGCATTCTACCTCTGAGCTACACCCCCAGACCTATCTTATTTTTTAGTTTGAAACAGAGTCTCACTAGGTTGCTGAGAATCTTGCTTAGTTGCTGAAGCGGTCTTGAACCTGAACTCCTCCTGTCTCAGCCTCCCAAGTACTGGGATTACGGGGATGTGCCACAGCACCCAGCTGTAAAGTTATATTTTGAAAACAAAAGTACTCAAGTAGATATAACATTGCTTATCTGCACAAGATGCCTGGTGGGTGAGGCAGGGATCAGGAGTTAGTCAATGAGGCTTATACTGACTCCCGCTCCATCCATTACGGACTAGGCAATGATAAAGAGTTGCACTCCTAGCTCTAGTTCCACCATTTGTAAAACTGTAACAGAGATTAAATGACACAATGAAAATTAGGTGCACAGCACAGTGCCAGGCACTTGATAAAAAGTCAATGAGATGGAAGCTGACACCAGTGAGCATTGGCAAGCAGACCTTGACTTAAGAGAGGGGACATGAGTTTCACAACCTAAAATCCATGATATCAAATGGGTAGGGATAGTGATATTTTACACTTCTGATAATCACACCGAATTTAGGATAGATTCTGCCAAACACTGCATTTTTATAGCAAGAACACATGATTAGGAAAATATATCATGCACACTGAATCTTGTGTGTACAGAGAAAGGCTGTCTTATTTTTCTGATTAGGAGCACATATATTTATACATTGAAAAAAAGGTGTAAAATCATACCATGCTATTAACACAGTATTTGCTAGCTTACAAATTATAATAATCAAGGTGATTTCCTTCAGTATGTCCAAATTATTATTATTATTATTATTATTATTATTATTATTATTGTTGTTGTTGTTGTTATAGTTTATTGGTCATGATATTTTACATTGAATTAAATTGACAAAGCTCTTTAGGTGTTTAATAGAAAATATTACTTATATTTGCAGTATAATGTGTATTTGGCATGAAGAAATATCTGACATATGAATTACTTAGTTTTCTTTCCTCTAATATCTTGCTACCAAAGCTTAATTTTTAGTACATGCCAAATTAGAAAAGGGGAAAAATCAGACTCAAAAGAAGAAATAGCCCTGTACAAAAATATGTTGAATGCTTCTCTTTGATGAAAAATAAGGCCCTTATTTTAGTGAATGTGTTATTGCTTCAATGCTGGGGGAAAAGCAACCATCATTAGAGAAACGAATTGCTCAGCTGTTTATAAGCAAAAAGCTCTGGGGGAATTTCTTAGGACCCCAAAGGCAAAGCATTACAGGGTTATGCAAACATATGTTGCAGGTGTTTTAGGGGAGACAGGTGGGCAAACCTCAGCCATGGAAGAGGAGTTAGTTTAATAGGCTGTAACTGAAATGAGATAACCCGAATGTGTCCAAGTGCAGGGAAGCCATGGCGAGAGTGAACCGGAGCTGTGGAGCAAAAACTCTCCCTGAAATTATTATCTTGTTAGTGCCAAGCAAACAGAATTTTTCTCTTCTCTTAGCTTTACAGAAAACAAACACTGCCAATTACATTTTTTTTTAAACTAAAGGTATTTTAAACCTGGAACAAAGAACAGCCTGAAATAGCGATAATTATCCAAAAAGATAAGGATGAAGTATTGTTGCCTTTATTTAAACAAATATTCCTAAGGAGACAGTTTGTTGTAATATCTCCTCTTTGGTTCACTAGGCAACATTAGATTTATCATAATTCTCCTAAAGCCTAAGATATTTCTATATTAAAATGCTAATTTTGTCTTTTCTTTTGCCTGTAATTAAAGCTGGAAAAATCTATGGTCTGATATTCACTGATTGCTAGAGGGTTCACAAAGGTCTAACTATTTTTGTCTTATTGCCACATAACTGCCCGTTTCATTAAATATAGATGCAGTGACACCGTGGATCAAAAAGGCAGGTATTATAATACTACATGTTTAAAAATTCTGCTTAAAACACACACACACATGCACACGTGCACACTTCAGTAAAGTAGAAATGTCTGGATATTGTGTCTTATTTCCTTCATTATTCATTCAAAGAGTTGATTTTCTTATATTACTTGTAATTGAGGACAATACTTGTTTTACAAAGTAAAACATTACAGTAAAAAGTATGTGGGTATAATATTTCTGGATAATAATATATTGGGCCATTCCTTCCTGATCTAAGCCACTGTCTTTTTTTTTTTTTTTAACCTGTATCATAAGTTAATTGCAAATACCTAGTATGAAATAAACTCATAAAACATCAGATTTAGAAAAACAAAACCTAGAGCTTTAAAAAATAGTATAAAATATAAAATGTTTGAATATGATACATTAATCAAGTTAATATAGATCTTCATCAAAATAAAAAAATATAAACCTTTGTAACTTGGTTGTAAATTAGAGTATTATTTCAGTACCAGGATTAAAATAATCTGTGGTACTAATAGTTCCTATGTATTTTGATAGGAAATATAGATTATGAATACTAAGTATTAAAAATCTTAGAAAAATTGACAGAAAAATTTAGGTAATTCTCATCTATGCATTTATAGATTAAAACTTTAAAAAAGAAAAAAGGAAAAGGAAGAAAAAAACATGGTTAATTGGGTAAAGACACAGACAAAACCTCTGAACCAATGCCAGCCTCATTTTCCATACTGAATAAGCCCAATTCCCTAAAGTGACATCCCCATCTATACCCTGGCAAGCCGAGATCTCAGATGGCAGAGAAGCATTTTAAACCACCTGTGCGTTATGCTCGATTCTAGCTTCACACAATAAATAGACACCAAAAGAGAAATAAAAATTTTTCCTTTTTCTAATGTATTTACATTTTTGAATTTAGCACACAGGAAGATGCCAGAGTAACATACTCCCCCTAATCCACCCCCAATTTGCTATTTATATATATGGAAAGTAGGAGTTTAGGTCTACAAATTTTCTGTGTAACTAATACTAGGCCTCAAAATATTTCTTCAAGCTAATTGGTTAGCTCTTTTCAGCAGTATTCAATTCTTTATCTTTTTATTTCCTTCACTGTCAGTAGGGTAGAGAATGTGGGCTTACTTCAATGGTTTAAAGAAACTTAGAAATATATTTGCAACCAACCAACCAACCCCCCTCTCTCCCTTCTTCCCTCTTCAATGTTAATTATTTAAAGGAAAATTTAAGGTATTAAAGGAATTTAAGTCTTTGGTACAAAAATTGTCATTGTAAATCACTATTTTTAGAAATACTAGAATAATCAAATTATAATAGAAATGTAATTTAAAAATGGTTCTAAGATTTCTGGGCCCCCAAGAATAAGTCTGTGACTCTACGGTACTGATGACCCTGGTTCCAGAAATTCTCGCTCCGTTTTCCTTTCCCTATCTTCCTCCCTTTCATTACCTGCTTTTTTAATTGACAATGCTACAAAAGCTGAGGTTCTACACAGTGAGGCCTGATAAAAGGAACCTTGCACAGCCACACTTTTAATGCAATTTTGGGGATAATTTCAATGATAAATTATCTTATAATTAAAAGTTAATTTATTACAAAAATTCACTGTTACTAAGGTCATTTGCTTACACTACTTTTTGTGATACTTTTTAGTGTAACACTGAAGTACAATACTGAACTTTGAAATTTCTAAGTGAAGGGAGAACTCAGAATATAAAGATTAATAACATAAAAATTAGTTATATTTCCTGGTAAAGCTGTTCTCTGCTTAAGCAAGAGTGTCGAGTTAGATCACAGAGAAGATCACAGAGTCTCTGCAGATGGTCTTTTTCCTTTCTTGACTATTTTATTCTAGATTCATGTGTCATTATTTTTTAATTAATTGGTACATTGTAATCATACATCTCTGTTAGGTACAAGCCGATAAAGGTATATATGCACGAATTTCTCATTTAACCTCTTCCCCAATTCCCACTCCACTCCCTTGCCCTCCCTCCTTCTCAAGTTCAGTTTAGTGATTGACTTTGATATATTTGTGAAAGTACATCATGTGCATTAGGGTGTCCCCCTCAGCCCCATCCATCACCATCAGTTCATGTGTCATTATTGAAAAGAACACTGATAAGCTGGGCGTGGTGGCGCACACTTGTAATCCCAGCATTCGGGAGGCTGAAACTGGAGGATCCGGGTTCGAGGCCCCTCAGCTACCTAGTGAGGCACTTCGCAACTTAGTGAGACTCGGTTTCAAAATAAAGAATAAAAAATAGGGCTAGGGGTATAGCTCAGAGGTAGAATGCCCCTGAATTCAATCCCCAGTACCGCAAAAAAAAAAAAAAAAAAAAAAAAAAAAAAAAAAAAAAAAAAAGAAGAAAAGAACACTGATGACAGATGTGATTTCCTCTAGATCATGGGAATGTTAGTGTTGTACATATTTTCTTTTTAATTAATAACCCCTGATGCACCTCAGCTTTAAGGGCAAAATACTCTCAAATTTTTAATGATAAGGACTAGCAACCAGTTGCAAGCCACTCATGATATCTATACTACAAGTTCTTCATCTTTTTGTGCATGGACTGCTCTGCTTTCTGGTGAAGACTCCGGCCCTCTTTTCAGAATAATGCTTTTAAATGCAGAAAATAAAATAGGTTATAAAGGGAACCTATTACACTGGAAAAATAGTAATAAAAATACTTGTAACATATGATATATGCTCTTATAATAATGCATTAAATAACAAGACAATGTGGCTGCTCTAATAATTACTATAATTTTAAAGTCATGATGAATGTAAAAGTGGTATGTTAAGATACTTCTGTCAACTGTAATGTCATACGAAATATATCTGATTACTACTTGTGACAATATTTCAGGTACTGCTAATACTACTTAGTATGTTGTTTCTGACATTATTTGAAGAAAATAACTTTTAGTAATGGCCTAGTAAAAATAAAGATGTAAATTTTTCTAATCCAAGTTTGTAGACTCCCTGAATTCTACCCACAGACCATAACTGAGGTCTGCAGCTTCTTCTCAGAAACATGGAAGGTGATTTTCCTCTTGGGAAGTATATTCTTATGGGCACCACTGTACTAGTTTTAAAACCCTTTTGCTTTATGAATATGTGCTCAAGTGGAAGTCAAAATCACAGAGGAACTAGTAAAGCACAGGCAGCTACCAGTCAGGACTGAGAGGGATCTAGGAAGAAATGCCCAGAGAGTCCCCTTGCTAGGCTGCAGCCCCTTTGTCATGGTTAGATAGAGCATGTCCCTGGTGAGATGTATTAACTGATATTGTTAAGGGTTGATATAGTTAAGTCCTGAGAGTTTAATTTCATCAGTAGATAGACCCACTGTAATGGATTTAGAGGGTGGTAACCTAGGCTGGTGGGCTGTGGCTGGCAAAGGTGTGTTTCCTGGGGATGTGGGCTTAGGGACTGTACTTGTGGCTTTGAATCCCCTTGCTGGCTTGTCTCTCCAGGCCTCTGTGATGTGAGGAGCAGAGCCCACATACTCTACCTCTCTTCGCTTCCTGCTCTGGCCTCATATGGACTGAACCCAGAATCTCTGAGAAATGGTGAGCAAATCAATCTTCCTTCCTCTAAGTTGTGTGGCCAGGTTTACTGGGATATAGCAGTGAGGATATTGACTCAGACACCCTCTGATGCTAGACTTTTTGTACCTACATATATAGAAGTATCTTAGCATTTTAATAACTGGTGTATTGACAACAGCAGCGGGATGTCAGCCCTGAACAGGATAACATTTAGGAGTGGGGTATGTTTAGAAACAAATGTTTGCACTGGACAGCATCCAGTGCCTTGTCTTAATGAGTGAGAAGTGCGATCGGGAGGGCATGAAGATGTGCATGATGGGCTAATGTTCAGTTAGGACAGAGCAAGCTGCCTTCTTCTGGAGAGCCCACTCTCTGCTCAAACTCCCCTGAGAAGGCTTCCAGGACTCTGTAGAATGCTGCTCTGTAGGTGGGGCTGTCCATTCCACTGACTTTTTTTTTTTAAATTTTTTATTGTAGTAATTCGTGCAATATAGCATACATCTTTGTTAAGTACAAGTTGTTAACAACATATTTGCACACAATTCTCATTTGACCCCTTTCCCAATTCCCTCCCCATTCCCTCCCTCTCCCTCCCCCTCAGGTTCACTTCAGTGAGTGACCTTGATATGATTGTGTAAGTACATCATGTGCTTTAGGGTATCCCTCTGCCCCATGCATCCACTACAATTAAATCAACTTCTTTGCTTATCGAGGATCTCTCCTTTTCATCTGGAGACCCTCTTACGCCCCATCTTCTCCCTAGCATCCACATATTAGGGAGAACATATGCTTCTTAACTCTTTGTGACTGACTAATCTCACTTAACATAATGTTTTCCAGTTGCATCCATTTCCCTGCAAAGAACATGATTTTGTTCTTCTTTATGGCTGAGTAAAATTCCATTGTGTATATATCCCATAGTTTTGTAATCCATTCATCTGTGG
>PVLC010010605.1:25097-49975 GCA_004027655.1 Graphiurus murinus | reverse complement strand
TCTCTGAAGAAGAAGGGGGTCTGTGCACCTGCACCTGCAGAGAAATGATTCTGCTGCTCCCTCGGGAAAGGCTGACATTTCTCTGATCTTGTGTCTCAGGGAGAGAGAGAAACCAAGGGAAGGGGCATGCAGGCATCAGTGACAAGAGCTGCTAGTATCCCTCCAGATCTCCCCTGTGGGGCGGCAGACCACATAGCCCCATACCCGGTCTCCAGCCCCCAAATCTCATCATTCTCAGCATATTTCACTTTTACAGTCTCCCTCCAAACATAGCACCTCCAGGCAACATATTCTGGGTAAAGCTATACCAACGAGCTCTCTCTGTGTGCCATGTCCTGAGCTAGACCCCAAAATAATTTTCATGTTTTCTCCCTGACAATAACCCTGTTAGGTAGATATCATGCTCATTTTACAGTTGAAAACAACACAAAGCCCACAGAGGCTGAATAATTTAATTAAAGCCACCTAGTAAGTAAATATCTCAGCTGAGATATAAACCCAGGCGCAGGTCTCTAGGACTACAAAGTGCATACAGTCTAGCATGCAAACTTCGAAGTATGTGAAACATTAAAAATCGGTGCCTAAATGCCTGCATTCTTCCACAAGCAGGTAATAAGATAACCTTCTCCAGGACTCATGAAAGACTTGGGAACCAACGAAAAGGCAAGGAGCCTTTGCCCAGAGCCTGGCAGCTGGCCGGCCTGCCCACAATTCACCTGGATCTTTGCCAAGGTGGGGCTATGCCTGTCTGTTGACCTGCCTTCTGTCAGTTAGCTTCTCTCAGCACACCTGCGAGACCATCTTGGCTGCTCTATTTTCGTTGAGTGTATCCCAGGATGGCAGGTCAGCTCTCTGCACCTGCTTGTGTATCAGTTAAACGGGGATGATGGTAGTAGCCTCACAAGGGTGGTGAGGATATCTGGGCTGCTGTGGTTACATAGACCAACCAAAGGCAGTGAGGCTCCCAACACCATGTCCTGGAACTGGACGTCCCATTCATGTCCCAGCTCTTGAAGAGTTTGCTCCCCTGATCTAGTGAAAACCACTCCACTGCTTAGTTTTGAGTGTTTTCCCACCTATCAAGTGGAGCAAACAAGCCCAGTTTTCAACTAGACAAGGGAGAGGGGGCCTTATTCAGCTGGCATTTTTCACTGCCAGCCGAGTGCGGGGACTAAGGCTACTGAGATGACATGTTGCTGGGGTCCTCGGGCTTGGTGGGCAGACAAATGGAGCAGAGAGAGAAAATTCTCCTCGCAGCCAGCCTGCACCAAGTCTCAATAAATCCACCCTCCTCCCACCCCCCTGACACTCATAACCACTATCTCCTTGTGAGCACGGCAGCGGCACCATCCCCCACCCCCATACCTCTCTCTCCTTCCGCCACTCATGGTGGGGCTGCTGCAGGAAACCAAGCCACCTATGTTTGGGGGTAACTTCCCCAGTGCTGCATGGAAGAGTGATTGGAAGGAAAGAGGAAAAGAAACCCTGAAGACTGAGCCTGAAGCTGATCCTGTTCCCAAAGGCATTCCATAGCAGCCAGCATAATCTCCCTAAAACCCAACTCTGAGCCTGCTTTGAACCACATCCAAAATGATACACTTGTGCCCTCATAAACTGGTGCCCAGCCCACCTTATCTCCTAGCTGTCCTTGTCAGCCTCCCCAGCCAATCTGTCTCCTGATCTTTCCACTGACCTCCTCAGTGTCTGCCTGCATGCTGGTCCCTCTGCCCCTATTCCACTTACTGGGTCTCATCCAGGCCTGATTCCTTAGAAAGACCTCCCCTGAGCATCCTCCCACCATAGGTAGACCCTCCTACATGTACCCTTTCTCACATTATAGCACCTTATTCTTTCTTCAGTAGCCCTTCTCACATTTGCATCTCTGCACTTCTATTTGTGTAGGAGTTTCTTGAACTCCCTCTTTCCCTCTGAAATGGGAGCTCCATGCAGTTTGTGGTCATGTTGTCTTTCCATGGCTGTTTATACATATCCAAGCATGGTGCTTGCTGCATAGAAGGTACCCAATAAGACTGGATGGATGGATGGATGGATGGATGGATGGATGGATGGATGGATGGATGGTGGATGGATGGATGGATAATTTCCACTATGGTAAAAACAACCATAGGCACACTTATGAGCGATCAGGAAAGGTGTCCAGGAAAGCTGCTGTGTGAGCTGGGTTTAGGAAGAAAAATCCATGTTATCATCAAGCAAATTGTTAGGGTATCCTGTGCAGAAGGAATGGCATGTTCTGAGAGGAAGAGACACACAATACCATGGACACTGTGGAAAATTCGAGGGCAGGGCTTTTCAACTTTGTCACTGTTGACATTTAGGGCAGAATAATTCTTTTGGAGGCTTGGATATCTGTCATGTATGCTGTAGGATATTTAGCAGCACTCCTGGCGTCTACTCACTAGATGCCAGTGGAATCCCCTCCAGTTCTGACAATCAAAAATGTCTCCAGACATCACTAAATGTCCTTCTGGGAAGCAAAATGAGATCTGCTGCTCTAGAAAGTTGTGACATGCTGGTGTTCTAGGCACAGAGTAGGAATATAAGGAATGGATGCTGGAAGCTAGTTCAGGAAAGACCCAGAATGTCAAGGTAAGGGTTTGAGGAAGGTATTACGTGGGGACAAGGGACTGAAAAGGGTTTCCATGGTGGAACCACTGGTCCCAACTCTGGGGAGGCTCAGGAGCAGTGCGGAGCACTGAGTGAAGAAAAACAAGGCAGGTGCCCCTGAGGCCTGGCCGCCTCTCCCCTAAGCCAGCACAGTCTCCGATCACTGCGCAGGGAGAAACACAGGAGGAGTTGGTGTTCTGTCTGGATGTCATGCACACTGGGCCTCCAAACCTGGCTCTTCTACTCCCTTCAGGAAGGTTGGACAGGTCATTCAGTTGGCCTGAGCTTGCTTGCTTCATCAGTGAAATGAGTACACCAAAGCCCACCTCACAGGGCTGCAGGGACCATGAACTAAATCACAGACAGGATTGGCCCCATACCCCCATCCTTACCCCAGAACAAGCATGTCAGACACACGTGGTGCTGTCCTTTGATCCGATTTGAGTGAGTCCTCCCAGGCCTATGTGCTGGGAGCCAGGTCCTCGGGTTAGCAGTGCTGAGAGGAGGAGCCTAGTGAAAGATGATGAGGTCATCGGGGCACTGCCCTCCAAAGGGATGACATTCCTCTGGGAACCCAGTTAGCTCCTTATAAAAAGCATTAAGTCTGATTCCTGAATCTCCCTGGATCCCTGGACACCACATACCATCTCCCTCTCACACATGTTCCCACCATGATGCCATCCGCTATGTTGCGGCACCATGCTGTTTAGACTTTCAGCCTCCAAATCTGTGAGGTGAATAAACTCTTTTCTTTATAAATTACACAACCTCAGGCATTTTGTTATAGCCTAAGACACATCCTCTCCATTTAGCTTCCAAAAGGTTTTCTCCTGATATTCATATTCTACACTACTCAAGAGTATTTGGTGAGTAAATCCAAGGATGGTTTCCAGTGTTATATACCAAGCACATCGCACATTTTACATTTTCCAAAGAGAAAACTGTGATTTAACATTGGGGTCAAAAACTCCAATGGTAAAATCCAACAATCATGTTAGTATCAAATAGTCACCATGTGACTGGAACCTAATCAAGGGCTAATGAATATGTTGGGGATCACATCACCCCCTCTTTCATAGCCAGGTGAGGTAAGTCCCAACATTCCCACCCTACCTTACACATGAGGAACTTGAGGTACTTAAGAAACTCTCCCAAATCCTCGGCCAACGCAGGCTGATAAGAGGCGGGACAGGGATTTGAACCCACCAAAGAGATGACTTCAGACTCCATCCTGTAGCCACAGCACTATCCTAAACATGGAGTGGGGCTGGGCTGGGGGACTTAGGCTTCTTGACTGGAATTCACTTGTAACTCATCTGTCCTAATGTCAGGGGGAAAGCATGTTTGCTCTTATAAATATCACAAAATCTAAACATTAGCTCAGACAACAGTCAGTGCAATTCCCCACTTGAAGAAGACAGAGCCCTCAGGGAGGAGAACCATGGCACTGCAGGCTCATGACTGCACTAGAGGTAGGGTCCAGGTCTTTAGAAGCCCAGGCCAGCTCGCTCCTTGGTCCTGCAGCAGGGAGTTTCCAGAACACTGCCCAGAGTCTACATCCAAGATGCTGCAACAATTCTTTGCCTTGGGAAGTTACATGACTGCTCTGTGTCTGAATTTCTTTAAAATTTGGATCAAAGTAACACTTGCCTTGCTGGGTTCCATTAGCTACTGAGAAAATGAAAGCAAATTGTGTGTGTGTGTGTGTGTGTGTGTGTGTGTGTGTGTGTGTGTGTGTGTACACACATGGCTTAGTACAGCATCTAACATTTAAGAAGCATTTAAAGAATTGTAACTATTGTTCTTTTATAGTTAGTTTTGTGACAGATGCTTTATATGTATGAGGCCACATCTAACTTTGTTCTGACATTATGAGACAGTATGACCCTCCTCACTTGAGGAAACTAAGGCCCACGTAGTAGAAAAATTTTGTCCACCTAATAGAAAAATTTTGTCATGAGCATCAGAGAGAGTTTATGGTATACCCCTTAGTGATATGACCCTTTAGGGGTTTGCCTTCAAACTAGGACCCACCGCATCTTTCAAGTCACATTGCTTCATATATCATACATGCGGATCCACCATGAGAGATAAGGTACTTATTCTTCCCTATTTGAGACAGCTTTCTGATATCTCTGGACTGGATGCTCAGTGGTTACCAGGCCTGTTTTCTCTTTCAAAGAGAAAAAGCCCCCAGAGGCAGGTAGGGAGAGTATGGGGAGGAAGAGCTTAAAGTCATCTCAGAACTACCTGCAGGTATACAGAAAGTTGGGGGAGGGGCTCACCATAACCCCTTTTATCCCTCACCTCCCAGAGACATGCAGGTCTGCAAGGCTGTCGCTGTGGGCCTCAAAGAACCTCAAGACAAAATCCCCTTTCTCCTTCCCAACTTACACTTATATCTGACATCAAGTTCCAGCATTTCCACTTATTCTTTCTGTGAACTCAGATAACTCACCAAATTTTCACCTGCAAAT
Source organism: Graphiurus murinus (assembly GCA_004027655.1). NCBI lineage: Eukaryota > Metazoa > Chordata > Mammalia > Rodentia > Gliridae > Graphiurus > Graphiurus murinus. Next base: position 44,870 of record PVLC010010605.1, on the reverse strand, counting down.
GTTAGTGTATAATCCTTGACTCCCAGGGTATGACATATCTAAAACAGATGTTCTCAACTTTGGCTACACCAAGGGGTAACTTGGGAAGATTTCATTAATACTGATAGCTGGATCTCACCCCCAGAGATTCTGATTGAATTATTCTGGCATGTGGCCTAGATGTCAGGCATTTAAAAATCTCTTTTGGTGATTCTAATATGTAGTTAAAAAAAAAAAAAACAAACATCTGATAAGCATGTAGCAGGTACCAAATTAATACCGTCTCTTCACATTTCTTTAGTGTTAATTGCTTGCTTAAAATTTTATTTTTAAAGGCTTTATCACTTTTTCAAGATGGCTCAAGAATTCTTTATTCCTGCCACCCCACCCCAGCACAGTCTCATATCGACAACCTCTGCACTTTCAAAACAAATGACTCAACCCCCAGCCCATCAGCCAGGCTCTTTATCTAGCTCTTGCTTCTAGTCTCTGGGTTGGATGGAGCCAATTGGTTAAGATGCACAATGCCCTCCTGGAGATGCCACTGAGAAAATCAAACAGATGGAATGATCCATTGTTCACTCTTCAGCCAGGGAACTCTGTTATTTACCTCCAAATCTCTCTCTTAGGAAGTGCAAAAGCACTCATTATAAACCCCTAAGTTCTCTCAAGTGGGTCGTGACCATTTCTCCCACCTGTGACCATGCAAGAACAATCCCCCACCTTTGCACGAATGCCCACCTCCATTCCTCATGGACTGTCCCATGTCAGGAGATGCGCCATCAGCCAGTCACTCATTCCCAGCCACGCCTCCCCCAAAGACGCTACTCCAGTCACGCTGCCCCCCAAAGCTCTCCATGCTTCACACATGTGTGTCCTTTGCCTTAATAGCCTTTTGCTCCTCTGGTCTACCTGGATATTCGACTCACCTTTAAAACCCCAGTTCAAACTTTCTCCTCTGCAGCTTGCCTGACCTGCACCCCCAGTCTTAGCCCCAAGTCCTCCCACCCACTTTCCCCCTCAACAGAATCTACCTCCTTCCACCCGTGCACCCTCATAACCTTTGTAATGTTCAGGTATAGTATTCACCATGACACATGCTCATTTATTATACTGAATCGGGATTTTGTAATGTTGCCTTTTTATAACCAACTCCTAGGGTAGGGGACAGGGCCTGAGTAGGTGCAAACGGAATGCTTGTTGGACTGAATCCAACTCTGTTCTCAGATCTACACCAGCCAGTTTTTGAAACACCTCCCCAAAATAATCAAGATGGGTTTTTCTCTGTCACCACCTGGAAGCTCGTTTACATTCATCTGCCAAGATAAATTTTTAACAAGGAAAGGTTGATTTGCTTGCCCACATACATAAATATGAATCCCCCGAAATGAATTAAAAATGAATAAACACTTACCATAAATCTGAAATAACACAAAAGATGTCTCATCCCTGGAAGGAATGACTACATTTTATAAGGAAAGGAGCATATTTGGCTGATGGAAGGATTAGGGGTGGCATTTTCTGCTGTTTTATTTCCCAAGATGGGGGTCCTGGGGGCTGATGAAAGAAAAGCACCTAATTTACCTTCTCCGGAGCAGGGAGCTGCAAGTGATTCACCTCCAAGGGGGTGATGAGAGGAACGGTCTGGAAGCCATCCTCCACCGAAGGTGGCTTCGCTCCCTTCTCACCGGGATTACTGTTCAGCTTCACCATCCTTCTGCCTTTCTTCCAGACCTAAGGCAAGCAGGGGGAGTCTAGTTATGGCAGGAGCTGAGGCAGGGGAAGGAGGGCTAGAGACTGAAAAACAGCACTGTCCTTAACAGCTCCACTTGGGCGGTTTTCAATCTAGCAGTCGGTCATCGATCTCCTGCTAGATTTCCTGACATGCTTCCCATTGTCCAGTAAAACTTATTCAATCATCAGAACATGCCACCTGCACACAGGGTTGAACAGCCCTCAAATTGAGGGAACCAAGGAAAAATCCCAGATCTACATAAAAAAAAAAATACAAGCTTAAAAAAATCACCCAAGCTTTAACAATTAAAATATCGAGCTAAAGTATTCTTGTAAACCCATGGAAAAGCTTATTCTTGGTGCAAAATAAAATTCCATCATTCCGAGTCCCCCCTGCAGTATGATAAATTTCACCTTGGCACCCTGGTTGCTATTTTATTATATTGGTTTTCTTTCTCTCTCTCTGTCCAGCAATCCCCCTGAAATAATAAATACATTCAGTATCTCTCGGTGCACCCTTTTACAGTGTCCGTATATTGTCCATGAAATTCAATTTCCTAAAACAACAAGAGGCAGGCTTGAGCCCAGTCCTGTTATTTAGCCATGGAATGCCTCCATTTCCTCAATAGCGAAGGGCCATTTTTTTTTTTTTTTTGGTTCCATGGAAAGTTAGCAGCCCCCATATTGCAAGATTGCCAACTAAATAAACAAATCACATGTATTCCCCTCCAGCTCCCTGGGAAGTCAAACGGTGCTTCCCTCCACCCTCGAAAGCCCCGCACAGCTGAATTTCTCTCGTCGATCCTGCTGTGGAACGTTATTAGACAAAACAGGGTTGTGTTGTGGGGATAACAGGGGTGGTGAGGGTTTGCGGGATGTAGGGGATGGTTACAATAAAAACGAGTGCCCACTTACTGCGCTGTGCTCCCGGGGGTCAGAGTAGATCCAATTCAAGCCAATTCAGGAGGAGGAGGACAAGCGCTGGCCCTACCTCCTCGCAGGGCTCGTGGTGCTGAAAGGACAGCGCCTCAGTGCCGGATCCCAGCTTCTGAGAGCGCGGCGCCTGCTCGCGCCCGCGCCCCTCCCACCGGAAAGCTCCCACCATCTGTCATCTGGCACCACCTGCTGTTTCGCAGGCGGCAACCGCTGCACGGGAGGAACTGGCTTCCAGAAAGCGGGAGGGGTTCTGGCCAAGCCAAGAAAAAATTAAGTAAAATAAATAATAAAAACAACAACAACAACAACAAAAATTAAATGAGCGCAGCTGCCAGAAAAGGCAGTTCGTGAGCCTTTGGGGAAAGTAGACCAGTGTTTAGAAAGGTCATCTCCAAAGACCTTCCTGAGCAATACTGTGAAACAGTCTGGTTCAAGACCTATGCTGTGATCTATCCTGTGGTCACCTTCCCGGCCGTTTTCAGGTATCTCCCTCGTTTGTAAAATGTGGTTTCTAATATTACGTACATGGTGGGTTTAGTGCGAGGCGTGATTGAGATGCTCAGGGAACATGTTTGGTACAAGCAGGACAAAGGACAGCACCACAGAGTAGGACCTGCTGCTCTCACAAATCCACTGGGATTGATCGCTCAGGTCAGCTTAAAGCCACAGATCCTGAATGGCACCAGAACTGGGATTTGAACCCTGATCCATGGCCTTCAAAGTTTAGAACCAACACACGGTTTCATACGATGCCCAGGTTACCATCTGGAATCAGAAAGGGCCAAGTCCTAGTGTCAGCTCTACAAGATTCTGAGTATGTGGATCTTAAGTATTTTGCATTCACTCTCTAAGCCTCCATTTCCTCCTTCTCTGGTTGAAAATAATGACACTTCCCTCACAGAGAGGCCACATATGACAAGAGATTGTGCCCAAGGCAACTTCTTTTGCTTGGGAATAAGATTATTTATGGCTAAATTATTTCGACCTATCAAATTGCTCTTACTCTCTCTCTTCAAATCCTCTGAGGTTAAGACCATTACCACCGGTTTCTCCCAGCTGTGGTTCAAATCATTGTCGGTTGTTCATCCCAGCTGCACTGCTGTTTATGGTGCATTTTATGAGGTCCATCTGCCTTGGCACTCATAATAGTGTCCCTTTTTACTTTCAAAAGTATCCTGCTTTGCATGATAATTTGTTTGGTCATCCTAGCTAGTGCTCACATACTAAGCATACACTCTTCTAGTTAGAAGGCCAGAAGAAAACATAAATATCATCTGTAATCTCCAGTAATGAAGTCTGTGTGTTTGTGTGTGTGTGTGTGTGTGTGTGTGTGTGTGTGTGTGTTTCAAGAGATAAATTTCTGAAACAATAAATGCTATAACACATCAGAGCTTCACAGGGCCTTATTAAGAGAAGAATGTATCTGTATGAGGAGGTATTCTAATAAATGTTAGTCCTCAACTCCCTCCTTCACAAAGATATAGATGATTTTAAGGACAGCATAACGCAGACAACCACATGGATTCAATTGTGAACACTTACAGCCCAAAGTAAAAAGAAATTTCCTTTGATGTGTCTCATAATTGATTCACAAGAAGAAACTGTACTTTAAACTATATAGAGCCAGGGGTCCTGAGAGTGTACTAAGAGCCTGTCCCATGGCAATGGGAAATTCTGGCTTCCTGATATGTGCAGTCAGGAGAGAGGCTGCAGGGAGAGAGAGGGGGTCTATGTGATGTGGAAGATTCTCCCTTGTTGAAGATGAGGTTGAAAGATACTTTTTTTTTTTTTTTTTTTGCAGTACTGGGGATTGAACTCAGAGGCGTTCTACCTTCGAGCTATATCCCCAGCCCTATTTTTTATTCTTTATTTTGAAACCAGGTCTCACTAAGTTGCAGAGTGCCTCATTAGGTAGCTGAGGCTGTCTGCAAACCCAGATCCTCCTATCTCAGCCTCCCAAATGCTGGGATTACAAGCGTGCGCCACCACTCTTGGCTGAAAGATTCTTTATAGAATAGACTATTATTCTCCTATGGAGTTATTTAAAATACATTTGATAGTTGAAAAGAGAAATCATCCCATCTTCTGATGATGTTTTCAACATATGTTGATGTAGTATGTAAGAAAATGACAACACAAAGAGTGGAAGATAAAGAAGCCAATGTGTTGATTACCCCTTCCAACTAAACTGTGAAAAGTTAAGTATGTCTGTTGTAATCTCTTAAGGTAACCAAAAAGATACAAGATATATAGTCAAAATGGAATAGATAAATTTAGATATAATACAAAAAAATTTCAAATAACCAAACAAATGTCAAAAGTGGAAACAGAAACAAAAAAAATTAAGGAAAAAGAGAACACAAATAATGAAGTAGTATAATTACATCTAACCATATCAATAATTACATTAAATGTAAATTGTCTAAACAAACCAATTTGAAATATATATCAAATAGAAGAAAAATATGAACCAAATATATGCTGTCAACAAGAAACTCATTTCAAGCAGAATAAGTAGGTTAAAAGTAAAAGATGAGCTTTTGACTTTTGGCTCAGAGGGAACCAAGGTATACTTTTCTTCTGCCATTCCATATCCAGTTTTATCCAATTAGCCACCTCTTTCATGTTATTCAGGTTTTATCACAAAATCAAAGTCATCTGTCTGAGGTACATTTGTGGGAAATTAGGTACCATGTCTACCCTGGATCCTAAAATCAACTCCTTGTATCTTCCTTCCCAAAAAAGAGGTTGATGATGACATTATTAAGAAAACAGTTTATTGGAAGGGTTTAAGGATAATAACAAAACTGACTGTTCACAACACACAGTTCCAGATTGCAGTACATTCTGCCTCTATTCCAAGCACCAAGGTCCTCAAGGAAGTACCCAGAGATGGAAAGAAGCAAAGAAACAGCAATAAGAGTAGAATACATCATATTAAATGGAGAAAAACTGCAGGAGTTCCCATTAAAAACAGGAACAAGATAAGGATGTCCATTATCACCTCTTCTGTTCAATATAGTACTTGAGACTCTAGTCAGAGCAATAAGGCAAGAGAAGGAAATCAAAGGGCTAAAAATAGGGAAAGAAGAACTAAAACTATCCCTTTGTGCAGATGACAAGATACTATACTTAGAAGACCCAACAAACTCAACCAAAAAACTCATAGAACTTATCAACAAATTTAGCAAAGTGTCTGGATACAAAATCAATCTTAAAAAATCAGAAGCGTTCCTGTATGCCAACCATAAATCCACTGAAAAAGATATCCAGAAAACAATTCCACTCACAAAAGCATCCCCCAAAATAAAATACTTAGGTATAAACTTAACCAAAGAGGTAAAAGACCTCTCTATAAGGAAAACTATAAAAACTTGAAAAAAGAAATCGATGAAGACCTTAGAAGATGGAAAGATCTTCCATGCTCTTGGATAGGCAGAATAAATATCATCAAAATGGCCATCCTCCCAAAAGTGATCTACAGATTCAATGCAATACCCATGAAATTACCAATGTCACTCCTCACAGACATAGAAAAATCAGTCATTAAATTCATCTGGAACAACAAAAATCCCAGAATAGCCAAAGTAGTTCTTAGCAACAAGAACCATGCAGGAGATATCACAATACCTGACTTCTAACTCTACTACAAAGCCACAGTAATAAAAACAGCATTGTATTGGCACAAAAACAGACACATAGACCAATGGAGCAGAATAGAAGATTCAGAAACAGACCCATGTGCTTACAGTCAACTGATTTTTGACAAAAGGACCAAAAACATACACTGGAAAAAAGATAGCCTCTTTAACAAATGCTGTCAGCAAAACTGGTTAACCATATGCAGGAAAATGGAAATAAACCCACTTTCTCACCCTGCACAAGAGTCAACTCAAGATGGATCAAAGACCTGGAAGTCAGGCAAGAGACCTTAAAGCTCCTTGAATAGGGCATAGGGCCAACACTACAACACAGAGGCACAGGTAAAAACTTTCTCAACAAGACCCCAAAAGCACAAGCAACTCAAAGGAAGATCAATACATGGGATTGAATTAAACTGAAGAGCTTCTGTGCAGCAAAGGAAACTATCAAGAACCTCAATAGAGAGCTCATAGAGTGGGAGAAAATTTTTGCCAGCTACTCTTCTGATAGAAGACTAATATCTATGATATACAGAGAACTCAAGAAACTCACAGCTAAGAAAACAAAGAAACCAATCAAAAAATGGACAAAGGATCTAAATAGACACTTCACAAAAGAAGAAATATAAATGGTCAATAAATGTATGAGGAGATGTTCTACATCATTAGTAATTAGTGAGATGCAAATCAAAACTACCTTGAGATTTCACCTAACCCCAATTAGAATGGCAATCATCAAGAACACAAACAACAACAAATGCTGGCAAGAGTGTGGAGAAATGGGAACCCTAATACAGTGCTGGTGGGATTGCAAATTAGTGCGACCACTTTGGAAAACAATATGGAGGATCCTCAGACAAATGGGAATGAACCTACCATATGATCCAGCAATACCACTTCTGGGTATCTACCCAAAAGAATGGAAACCAAACTATCAGACCGACACATGTGTATCTATGTTTATAGCTGCACAATTCACAATTGCCAAACTATAGAACCAGTCAGGATGTCCATCAACAGATGAAAGGATTACTAAACTATGGGATATGTACACAATGGAATTTTACTCAGCCATAAAGAAGAACAAAATCATGTTATTTTCAGGGAAATGGATGGAACTGGAAAACATTATGTTAAGTGAGATTAGTCAGTTACAAAAAATAAAAAAATCATATGTTCTCCCTAATATATGGAAGCTAAGAAGAAAAAGGGACATAAGAGGGACTCCAGAGGAAGAAGGAGAAACCTTAGTTGAGCAAAGAATTTGACTTAACAGAAGGTGATGGGGGGGCACTCTAATGCACATGATGTACTTTCATGAAGATATCAAAGTCAATCACTAAACTGAACTTGAGAAAGAGGGAAGGCAAGGGAGTGGGGCGGGAATTGGGGAAGGGTTAAATGAGAAATGTGTGCATGTATGCCTTTTTCAGTTTGTACCTAACAAAGATGTATGATTACAGTACACCAATTAAAAAATTAAAAAAAATAAAAATAAATATCACCTTTTAATTAAATTGTCAACCTGATTGTGTGTGTGTGTGTGTGTGTTTGTGTGTGTGTATCCTGATATCTAGAGAACCTTCTGGAACCCTTTAAGATATCTAAGGGACTTCCTAGTCTGTTGTCTGTAATATTGATGACCACCACTCTTATGACATTATAAACAAAATTAACAATGCTGCAATGTAATGTCCAGATAGTTAAGAACTACAAAGGAAAAACTTGCATAAAGGATCTTTTGACAATCAAAAAAGTAAAGTGATAAAAATGATGCATCATAATAGTACTGACCTAAAGAATTCCAAAGTAGCTATATTAATATCCAAGTCGACTCCAGAGCAAAGAAAATTACTAGCAATAATAAGGGACACTACGTACAACAAAAGTCTTAATTCACTAAGACATGACAATCTTAAATGTGTATGAACCTAATAACAAGGTTTCAAAATATATGAAGAAAAAAAAGACATACCTGAATGGGACTATAGACAAAGCCACCATTATAGTTGGAGATTTTTGGGGTTTTTTGGTACTGGGGATTGAACCCAGGGGCATTCTACCTCCAAGCTACACTCCTAGCCCTATTTTTTATTCTTTATTTTGAAACAGGGTCTCACTAAGTTGTGGAGGGCCTCACTAGGTAGCTGAGGCTGGTCTTGAACCCGGATCCTCCTATCTCAGCCTCCCAAGTACTGGGATTAAAAGTGTGCACCACCACACCCAGTTTATAGTTGGAGATTTTAATACTTCTGTCTCATCTATTAATAGGGCAAACAGAAAATCAGCAGTGATATGACAAGATTTATTAATTTCACTACTATTTACATCTTAGATGGATAATTATTTTGAGGAAAGATATCTTGTATGTTGTTTATCAGTACCCCTGCCTTTACTTACTAGATGCTAGCAGCATCCTACTCCAAGTTGTGATAATCAAAAATGTCTCCAGACACTGATGAATATCCCTTGAGGAACCGAGGGGAAAAACATCCCCAGGTTAGAACCACTACTATAGAACCCAAAACACCATCAACTAACTGAATCTAATTGACATGTATAGACTATTCCACCCAATGACAGAAGAATAAACATTAATTTTAAATGTTCATGAATCATTTGCCAAGATAGATTATATCCTGTGTTATAAAACAAAATGAAATTCTTTGAAATGATACAAAGAATATTCTCTTCCCATAATGAAATTAAACCAGAAATCAATGACAGGATAATAACATGAAAATTTCCACAAAGTTGGAAACTAGACAACATACTTCTAAATAATCCATATGTCACAGATAAAGTCTCAAGGGAAATTAGAAAATATTTTGGACACAACAAAAATGAAAATATAAAATATCAAAAATTATGAGTGTAGCTAAAGCAGTGCTTAGAGGAAGATTTATAGCATTAAATGTGTATGTTATAAAAGAAGAGTCTCAAATAAATCACCTCTGCTGTCACTCAAAAAATGAAAGAAAATAAAACGAAGGCAAACAGAAGGAGAAATAGAGATCAGAAACCAATAAAATTAAAAACAGAAAGACAACAGGACAAATCAATGAAAGTTCTTTGGTTCTTTGAAAAGATCAGTAAATTTGATATACCTCTAGAAAGAATGACAAGAGAAAAGATAATACACAAATTTTTAGTATCATAAATGAAAGAGGAGATAACACTACAGGCATGCAGATATTAAAGGAATAATAAGGGGCCTCTACAAACAACTGGTGGAGTAGATTCAATGGACTGATCCCTCAAATGCTATGAATTATCAAAACTCACCCCAAACCAATGGATAACTAAACAGTCCTATTAAAGAAACTTAATTTGTACTTAAAATAACCACCAAAAATCTGGGCATAGTGGCACACACTTGTAATCCTAGCACTTGGGAGGCTGAGACAGGAGGATCCGGGTTCGCAGTCAGCCTCAGCTACTTAGTGAGGCCTCCACAACTTAGTGAGACCCTGTTTCAAAATAAAGAATAAAGAAATAGGGCTGGGGATGTAGCTTGGAGGTAGAATGCCCCTGGGTTCAATCCCCAATACCACAAACAATAAATCTTCAAAACGATATAGTTTTACAGGTGAATTCAGCCAAATATTTTTAATGAAATTACATTTATTCTATATAATCTTTCAGAGACTAGAGGAGGAGATAAACAGTTTTAAACTCATTCTGTTAGGCCAGTAATATCCTAATGTCAAAAACAAAGACAATACAAGAATACCAGTATAACTCATAATTGTAGGTGCAAAGACTTCAGCAAAAATTTTAGAAAGTCAAAGACAGCAATAGGCAAAAAGAATAACACACTGTGAACAAGTGGGTTTATCTTAGAAATGTAACCAATGGAGAAAAAACATTTACCATAAAAACTCTCAGAAAACTTGGAATAAAAGGGAATTTCATCAACATGATAAAGAGCACCATAAAAAGTTAATGTTATACTTCATAGTGAAAGAGTGAATGTCTTCCTTCTAAGATCTGAAACAAGGCAATAATATCCACTCTTCCCACTCGTATTCAATACCAGCTGGTACAGTGAAACAATAAAAAGAGGCACACATATCGGAAAAAGAAAGAAAACTATCCTTATTTCAGGTAACATGATTGTTTACACAGACAATCCCAACAAATCTATCTTTCAAATTCCTAGAACTAATAGATGGGTTTAGCAAAGTTGTGGGCACATGGATGCACAAAAATTAATTGTATTTCTATATATTAGCAATAAACAGTCAAAAAACAAAATATCTTAAAAATTCCACTTATAATTGCTCCTTAAAATGAAAAAACTTGGTATAAATCTAGCAAAATACATACAGGATCTGTATGGTAAAGACTAGAAAATGCTTATGAAAGATCTCAAATAACTAAATAATTGAAGACACATTAAGTTTGTGGATTGAACATTCAACATAGTAATAATGTCAATTCTTTAAAAATTGATCAGTGGATAAATTTTAAATTCTTATCTAATTCTTGTAGATAAGTAAGATCACTCTGTGTCTATGTAAAGGCGAGGAACTAAAATAACTAAAAAATATTTTTAAAGAATAACGAGGAATCACACTACCCAATTTTAAGACTTATTGCAAAGCCACAGTATTTTAGATAGTATGGCATTGGCAAGGGGATATACATTTAGATTAATGGAAGAGAATACACAGAACAGAAATAGACTAACGCAAATATGGCCAAATTGATTTTTGACACAATTCCAAATGCAATCCAGTGGAGAAAAATAGTTCTAAAAAATGATACTGAAACAATAAATCATGAACTATATCTCATGCCTTATTAAAATATACATCTATAAAATGTTTAAGCAAGTGCTCTCTTTTTACTGTAGGCACTCAAAGCTATAAACTTCCCTGTTAGTGTTGCTTTTGCTGTATCCCACATGTTCTGTAATGTGTTTTCATTTTCATTTGATTCTAAGAATGTTTTAATTTTTCCTTTCATTTCTTCAATGACCCACTGTTTAAAAGTGTTTTGTTCAATCTTCACGGTTTGTAGAATTTCTGCAGTTACTTTTGGTTCTGGTTCCCAATTTCATTCTATTATGATTTAATAAAATGCAAGAAATCATTTCAATTTTTAAAAATTTGTTAAGACTTGCTTTATGGCCTAATATGTGATTTATTTTAGGAAAAAATCCATGTACTAATGAAAATATATTCCTCGGCTGTTGGATGAAATGTTCCATTTGATCTAAGTTAATTTTTATGTTTCTTTGTTGATTTTTTGTCAGGATTATCTACCTTTTAGAGAGAGTGGGGTACTGAAATTACCCACTATTATTTTATTGGGCATATCTCTTACTTAATGTTCAGTAGTGTTTGTTTTAAAATATTGGGTGGTATGACATTTTGTGTATATATATTTATAATCATTATATCTTTTTTTATGAATTGTTCCATGAATCAAAATGTGATTACTTTCTTTGTTTCTTCTAATTTCAGCTTAAAGTCTTCTATGTCAGATATGAGTATAGCTACTCCTGCTTGCTTTAATACTTTATATGCTTGAATATCATTTCCCATCCTTTCACTTTCCATCTATGTATGTTTCTACTAGTGAGGTGAATTCCTTATAGGCAGCATAATGTTGGGTCTTGTTTTTAAATCCAATCAGCCAGTCTGCATCTTTTAATTGGAGAATTAAGATAATTTATATTCAATGTTATTATTAAAAGGTATATATTCGTTCCTGTCATTTTGTTGTTTTTCTTCTGGTTGTTTTGAATATTCTTTGTTCATTTCTTCCTCCTGTATTCATCTTAGAGGTTTGATGGTTTACTGTATTAATAATGTTTGACTCTTTCCTAGTTCCTATTTGCTTATCTACTCTTCTAATGAGATATATTCTTTCCCATGCTAGAGGACATGCTTTAAAGGGAATCTTTATCTACTTTCCAACTTTGTCTGAAGAGGCAATAATGTAGAGTTGAAAAAAGACATGCATGATGGAGTCAGACATGGGATTTTGAATCCACTTCCAGCATGGTTCTAGGTCTTGACCAATTCACAGTATCCTATAGTTTGTACCCCAGATGTCCATGTATTAAAGGCTTGGCCCAAAAGGGTGGTGCTATATGAAGATGGTAAAACTTTTGAGAGATGGGACATCTCTAGATGATTGGGGTGTGGCCTTGAAGGGGATTGCAGAACCCCAGCCCCTCCTTTTCTGTCTTTGCTTTCTGGCTGATGCAGTTAGTGTTTTTTCTCCATCATGCACTTTCCACTATTATGCACTGCCTCACTACGAGCCCAAAGCAAAGGAGCCAACTGATCATGGCTTGGAAACTCCAAAATGATGAGCCAAAGTTAAACTTCTCTCTTTGTAATCTGGTTGTCTCAGGTATTTTATTATAGTGACGGCAAGTTAAGTAACAAAGTAGTAGTATCTCATTGCTGTTTTAAATAGCTTTTTTTTTCTTTTTTTTTTTTTTTTTTGGTACTGGGGATTGAACCTGGGGGCATTCTACCTCCAAGATACAACCCCATTCCTTTTTTTATTCTTTATTTTGAAACAGGGTCTCACTAAGTTGCAGAGTGCCTCACTAGATAGCTGAGGCTGGCTGCGAACCCGGATCTTCTGGTCTCAGCCTCCCAAATGCTGGGATTACAAGTGTGAGCCACCACACTTGGCTTTTTTTTTTTTTTAATTTTAACCAAGATTTTGGTTGTTTTCAGCAGAGGTATTGCTAAGACAATCTTCTCCATCATCTCAAAGAAGAATTTGAGATTTTCAATCTCACGTTCTAAGTTTAAAAGTCCCTTATTGGCCCAAGTAGAGGCCAGGGCCCACTTCTAAAAGGGAAATTAATTTCCTAAGGGAATGACAATCCTCATTCAAAACACATGGTTGAGGTGGGGAAAAGCATTTCATGGAAGGGAGAAAAGGAGCATTTCTAAAAAGTGAAGAGTGATGAGCCCTTTAAGTAGCCAACATCTGTCTACCACAGTGCTATGCTGAAGAGTCTAAACTTTATCAGCCTTACCCTCAGCTTAAGGATACATTCTTATGACAGTATATTGGCATTGATGAAACACAGAAGTAATGATTCTTTTGAACATTATCTAACATTGCTGGGTAGTTTTCTCCATCAATAACTTACAGAGAATATTTTTCAATAATCCATGGTTTTTATATTGGTATCACAGTCATTGTTTTTAATTATAATTTTTAAACTGATATTGTTTCTATGAGTTTCCAATCACTTTCCTTAACAATTGTGAGCCTATTATGAAAATTAAGAATAAAATCTCTGGAGCCAAAATATTTGTGATCAAATCCCATTTTTGCCATTTGCTATATTTATGATCTTAAGTAAGTTATTTAATCCCTCTGTGCCTCAATTTCCTCATTGTAAATTGAAAACACTACTAATTCTTGCCACATTGACTCATTATAAGGACTAAATGAGTTAATACATGAAAAATACTTATAACAAAACCTGCATGTGCAAAACAACCAGTTCTTTTAGTTTTTCAATGTATTGACTTTTTTTTTTTTTTTTTTGCGGTACTGGGGATTGAACTCAGGGGCGTTCTACCTCCGAGCTATACCCCCAGCCCTATTTTTTATTCTTTATTTTGAAATCGAGTCTCACTAAGTTGTGGAGTGCCTCACTAGGTAGTTGAGGCTGGCCGCAAACCCGGATCCTCCGGTCTCAGCCTCTTGAATGCTGGGATTACAAGCATGCGCCACCACTCCCGGCTTTGACTTATATTTTTAAAAAGCATTTTCTTCTTCCTGATTTCTTAAGTTTGTTTTATTTTTATCTTTTGAATACCCTGGGACAAATATTTAGTTTATTGATTTGTCTTTTTTCCTATTTGATAATGAAAAATTAATGTTATTACTTTACTTCTGATTATTGCTCTTTTTTATGATCATCTTTCAAGTGTTTTATAACCAAAGACTCTTTTCTCTCTAGTACAAAAATTGTTCAGTAAAGCAGTTTGATTTTAATTTCTAAATGTTCGTTTTTGTGATTGCAATAACGTATATCACTTGAGAGTCATTTCTAGTTTTATTGCAAGTAGTCCAAGAGTGTGGTCTGTATATTTTCTGCTTTGGAAAATATATCAAATTTTCTTTGTGGCCTAATTTATGAACTTTCTCTGTTGAAATTCTCTGGGCATAAGAAAAGAAGTAATATCTTCAATAAATATGGATTGTTACATAATTATTAAATTATGTCTATTACTTTTGTTATTGAAATCTTCTATGCCCTTATTTATTTTTTGATCTGTCAAGAGATGAGAGAAAAGTATTTCAATTTTGCAGTACTCTTGTGACATTTCTTCTTGTATATAGCTATAATATTTGACACATAGTTTCATGATATCACATCTTTTCATAAATTTTGCTTTTATGGATGTAAAATGAACTATTAGTTATATTTAGTATTTTGTGATTTTAATTCTTCTTTACCTAAAATACAACTACAAAGCCTCATTTCTATGACTTCTATTTGCCCTTCTTAGTCTTTTACACTTGGACTTTGTTTTTGACTAAGTCATTATAAGTAGCCATTTTTATATGAGATTTTAACATGTATTGTCTTATATTTGTCATAATTTTATTTGGGTTCTTTCTATTTCCTTCATTTTCTTCCTTGTTTTCTACATAACCTTTTTCGATCTTATAGTTTGGAAGATACTGGCAATTTTTAATTATGGCTTGATTTATTTTAATATGTAGAAACATATTTGAATTGACATTCGTCACCCAGCCTCAAGAATAGAACAAATTCTTTTTATCTCTCCCCATGTAAAAATGAGATATTCAGAAATATTTATTTCTCCATCTCATTTTCCTCTCTTTTCTCTCATATATATCAGTTTAACCTCAGAAGTTAAACTCCTCACTAATACATATTTTCCACTATTTTATCTCTGTTCCCTGAGATACTCTTATCAGAAATAGAAGTACGAAGAAAAGTTAATACAATGGGAGTTTTTCTAGGCCTCAAATGATGCTCTATCAGAAATAATTATTTTACATACATAAGTTTCAAAGAATCTAATATGCTTCTGAGATTGGTTTTCATTACATCTTAGCATTTAGTGTTTTGTTTTCCTGTTTAAATATACCTCCAATGATAGAGATGCTAAAAGCATTTTGAATGTCTCATTATAAATCTCATTAAATTGGCAGTTTACGAATGTCATTCAAAATTTAATGGTCTGATAGGAATGTAAGCTTTTTAGAAATCTGTTCTGAGAACCTCCCAGAGGCAAGCATAAAAGAAAGATATGCTCGCACTATTGCTAGGAGCTCTATATTTAAATTTCAAATAACAGAAGTCAGAAAGCTATGAAAAGTGTGAGATTCTCTTTCTTCTTAAAAAGGGAAAGAGACCTTGACTAACTTTTGATTTAAAGGAAAAGGGGACAATAGACAGTCAGAAAGGCAAGTGGCAGAAAGGCCAGTCAAAATTTCTCCTCTGGCTGGCTAGAAATAGATGAAGAAGGAAATTCTCAAGTAAAAGAGGCAAGCCATAGGGGTAAAAACTGACATCAACTTAGTACAAGCAGAATTCCATACAAAGAACCCTTCCAATTAAGGCCTAGGAATCCATACAGAAATATATGTTGATTTGAATAGAGGCTTTTTGAAAAAGTTTTTTTTTAATTTTACCTAGATATTTGTGTCTTTAAAGGCATTCTAAAAAACCATTCTCCTATTAAATGATCCATTCATCTGTCTCTTCTAATAAAACACTTCCTGGTGTGTCTTATAAAATAAATCACAATAGAATGGAAAGGCTTCCCAAAAGCCAACTCTGAGGAAAGCAGGAAGTTATTAAGAGTGTTCTCATGATGGAGGAAGAAGAAGACCAGAATTAGCCAGAGGGAGAACTTGGCAATGACAGCTTCAAGAAGGTACTGCGTCATTCTTACAAGCAGCAGTGGAACTGGGTGGCCTGAGTTGAGGTGCAGGCATGTAACCTTCCCAGAAGGGCATAACCTTGGGCAAGGAGGTCCTCTTTACCTGCCTTATTAGAAAATGAAAGTCTTCTAAAAAGCCCAATGTAGTAATCTGGTCTTTTCTCTCTCTCTCTCTCTCTTTACTCCACTGGACCTATTCTTGTTTTTTGTTTGTCTGTTTGGGTTTTGTTTTTGTTATTATTCTTTGTTCTGTTTTTTATATTTGCCTCCTATTCTTCAGCCTCCAGACTTTGGCCTCACCGGGATGCTCTTGTGCATTTGCCCCATGTATCTGCATGTATGGCTTCCTTACTTCTATTTTATCTAAACATTACCTTCTATGTAAGGCCCTCCTTTCATCACCCTCCTCAATATTGCTTCCCTGAAACATTCTCATGTCCTCCCTTATTGCTTTGTTTTCTCCTTAGCACTTTTTTTTTTAACATACTATGTACTTTACTTATTTAGTTTATCATCTGCCTACCCTAAAGTGTGTTTTGTTCACTTTTGTTCCCTCAGTGCCTAGAACTGAATCTGGTATGTGATATTTATTCAGTATATATGAAACATGAATGAATTCATGGACAGATGGATGTCCCACTAGAACCTGACTAACATAAGGTAGGAGACTCCTATACAGATGCCAACACTTCTCCATAATCTCTGCCCTAGCCCATTATATAATTGAAGACTCCCACCTTCAGGTAGGAATGAGTAGTACATGTTAATAAGTACTTGGCATTACCTTTTGTTGAGATAATTTCAGTTTTCATTCGGTCTCTGTGTCTTGATATTCTGAAGATTCCATTTTATGGAGATTTTTTTTAAAATAAAAGGTATGGCTCAAAGAAAAAATTCTAATATGCCTAATACTAAATACAGAGTCTAATGTAATCACCTGTAGTAGAAGGAGGCTATTTCCAGTTGTTTGAAATTTTTTCTCTAAACTCCAATAGACTCCAAGAATAATAGGATCCATGAGGACACATTAGTGTCCTGGGAAAAGAAATGTGACAACTGAAACTCTGGAATCCTTAGTTTGTACAATAAATCAAAATAATAAGAATAATAATAAGCAAAATACATATACAGATTGGAAGGAACAATATAAATCTCCATTCAAAAATAAAATAATTGTCTTTGTGGCTAGCACAAAAATATATACTGACAATTTGCAATGGAAAACTCAAATTAAAAATATCATTGAGAATAGAACCAAAATTCACAAAATATTATGTCTAAAAATATGTGCAATATCTGTAGAGAAATTACCATGTATTCAAAACCCAACAAAATTTTAAAAGACTAAAATAAATAAAGACCTATACCATGTTCATGAATGATGACAACTTTCATCAAACTCATCTATATGCAATTAAATAAAAATCCCAAGAGGGTTTCCTGTACATACCAGTAAACTGATTCTCAGATTTATATGAAAAGGCAAAGGAGCTAGAGTAGTCAAAATAATTTGGCGGGGGAAGTGACAGGAATCTTAAATTGTAGAATGCCTTACATAATTTCTAAAAATACTATTGCTCGTTGTAGGATAAACTATCCAAAACTTACTATAGCTTCAAGACAGTGTGGTATCTGAGAAAAATAGACACATGGGTCAATGGAAGAGAATGGATAAGTCAGAAATAGGTTCACAAACATGGTCAATTGATATTTTTAGAGGAAATTTTGTTTATACTATTATAAGTACCAATTTAGCCTAAGGATTAGGATATAGTATTCTAAGTTAACTTTTTTTAGATGATTATAAATTCTGAAACAATGGTAAGAACCCATAAAGAGATCTTATATACTCTTTACCTAGGTTCTCCCAATGGTGACATCTTGCAAAATTACAATGAAAAATCATATCCAGGATACTAACATTGATAAAGTCAAGATACAAAACATTTCCATAACAAGAATCCTTCATTTTGTCTTTTTGTAGCCACATGTACTTCTTTCTGGCCTTAATACCCTCCTTAAACTCTGGCAACCACCAATCTCTTCTTTGTTTCAATAATTTTGTCATTTCAGGAGTATTATATATAGGAATAATATACAATCTTTTGAGATTAGCTTTTTTCACTAAGCATAATTCTCTGGAGACTTATCCATTTGTTGTATGTGTCAATAGTTTACTTTTATTGCTGAAATATTCACTACAGAGTCCAAAACACAAGGTATAAATAATATCACATAACAATATTTTGTTCAACAAATGAATCACATACACAACAGTGACATAGTAGCTGTAGTAAGAATAATGCATTCCTCATGTGTTTGTATTGATGCTGGTAAACAAATATACTGCATTGCCAGTCACATAAAAGAATAACATGGGGCTGAGGATGTAGCGAAGTGCTAGAGGGCATGCCTGGCTTGCACTAGGCCTGAGTTATATCCCCAGCACTGCAGGAAAAAAATATACAATATTGTGGATCATAATGTCATTATATAGCCAGGTGTGGTGGCACATGCTTGTAATCCCAGTACTTGGGAGGCTGAGACAGGAGGATCACAGGTTCGAGAACAGTCTCAGTAAGTAGTGAGACTCGCAGCAACCTAGCAAAACCCTGTTTCAAAATAAAAAATTCAAGGAGCTGAGGGTATAACTCATAGGTAGAATGCCCCTATGTTCAATTCCCAGTACCACAAAATAATAATAATAATAATAATAATAATAATAATGTCATTATATAATGATGACCTATATCAATATCATGTGCTATATATAATACTCTACATATTACATATATTATGCAATAGGCATAATACAATAGTATATTATATTGATAATGATAGTAAACAACGGTGTTACTGGCGTATACATTTACTATATTGAGCTTTTGTTGTTATATTAAAATACTCTTTATAATAGAAAGAGTTTACTATGAAGCAGTATATTGTTATGCTGACAGCATCCTCATATATCCTGTGTTTACTACATCTCTTGGTTGCATCAAGAGTCCATGTTGAATGATTGATCCACACCACCTAGGCTTCTGTGAGTATACTCTGTGATGTCTGCACAATCATGAAATCTCCTAAGATGCATTTCCCAGGATGTGCTGCTGCATGGCCAGACTATGGGGCTAAAATAAGCTGCTTTTGGTCTAAGAGGAAATGAAAAATCAGGTATAAATTTGGAAAGTGAATGTTCCTACTCATGGAGACCAGAGAAAAGAGCTTTGGCTGGAGAAGAGAAGGCAGGACTACATAATGGTCTAAGATTTTAACATAGGGCTCATTAAAGCCTGCTAGATTTATAGAATCATAAATAAGTCATACTATCACAACTGATATGTCAGCAAAGAAGTCTAATTATATTATAGTTAACAAGCCGGGCGTGGTGGCGCACGCTTGTAATCCCAGCATTTGGGAGGCTGAGACCGGAGGATCCGGGTTCGCGGCCAGCCTCAGCTACCTAAGTGAGGCACTCCGCAACTTAGTGAGACCCGGTTTCAAAATAAAGAATAAAAAATAGGGCTGGGGGTATAGCTCGGAGGTAGAATGCCTCTGAGTTCAATCCCCAG
>PVLC010010605.1:0-24997 GCA_004027655.1 Graphiurus murinus | reverse complement strand
ACCTGCTAACACAGACCCTAATTAATATGTCAAGTTGAACAAGTCACATAAGTAAAAATTACATTGAAACAAACCTAAAGTTTTAATTTACCTTTACCACAGAACTTAATGAGACATAAATTATGATACAAACATGTCTCATTTTACAATGGATTTAAGTTGTATAAGCTAAAAACTAAAGCTTCACTCAAGGATTTAGCAGCATAATATTTACTCGGCACACTTCAGAGAAGATGGATGACTCTGTGTGAGGGGAACTGTGGACTCCATGTGGGAGGCAAGGCCTAGGTCATGTGCCCAGACAATGCCCTTCAATTGGAAACGGGTGGATTTGGTAAACAGTCACTAGAAGAATTAGGTTATTGGAGTCTAATAACACAATTAAATTAAACTAGAGGAAGAAACAAAACTATGAATGATTTAGTAGTCCTTACATCTTGTACTATTTTACGAGAATTGTGTATATTACCACTTTGCAACATCTTTGTAAGAGAATCAAGGAAGCTTGATGTCACCCTGGTTCTCGTCCTAGATATTTAAGGGAAAGGACCTGCCACCTCAAGGGAAGAAGCAACCAGTCTACACAGAGATTGATCACAGACAAGCCTCTTTTTGTCCTTCTCTCCTAAGTTTCCAGTTCCACAGAGGCCTTTGATTCAATTTAGAGAGAGAAATCATATCAACAACGACAACAAAAACAGAAAAACTGATGTAAGTAAAATATTGTTTACTACTTCATATTGGGTAGAAAATAGAAGAACTAAACTGAAAAACTTCTAAATGGTTTTCAGAGTGCTGAAGCTTTCATTCATTGTCTTAAAATATTTATCTGTTAATTAAGAGCCTGGCAAAGAGAAGGGCATCTCCTCTGATCTCTGCTCAAAAATGTTCCCCAAATACTTCATTTTAGTATGTAACTTATTATAATATATCCATATCATAAACATATACATATACTAATTTTCCTTAGGATGAAAAGATGGACTAAGTAATTATTAGTTTGGTTTTCACACCCAGAATAATTGTTCCTGTGTAGAATTTAAGAAAAAGTGAAGAAGCCAAAAATAATTTAAATTAATCCAAGTTTAATTTTAAACAGTTGCATTTAAAAGAATGTATGCATAAAGCAGCAGTTGTGGACTCACTAATGAAAAGGAAAAATTGGCAAATATAAATACATTAGATTGTACTGATATGCTAATTTATTTTATGCATAAATTAATTTAAAAGTATATGAAATAAGTATTAATCTTAAGAATAACACTTGCATGCATATGATAACAATGTTTAATTATAATTTTTATTGATTTGCAAAGAAATGCTGTTGTTCCATTGAACTATGAAAGTGCCAATTTCAAAAAAACACATCAAAATTAACAAATAATCAGGATTCCATTTAACATTCCATCTTTTAACTCTTCATAATCTTCACTGGGAAAGAGATCCAAAGACAGGTTAATCCTAGATAAAAGGTGACAAAATTAAATCTTATTAAAATAAAATATGTCAGTAGTCACTAAAAAAATTTTAACATTATAAACTGTAAAGAACAGTGGGACACTCCTGGTCCTCACTGTTTTAATGACTTTTTTTTTTTTTTTACTTTCTCTAATTGGCCATAAGCAGCTTGTGATGGACTCAGTATGTAGCTGATATTTTTCTTTTCCACTCTATGTCCTACTAACACTCTTGGTGATTTCAACAGTTCCATTTACAAAAACTGTGTCACGGAAACACCCGTCGCAGGCCTTTTATCTCCAGGCCACTGCAGCCATTCACAAGCAAGGCCATTCCTTGGGCCATCATTCTTATGCTTTACTTCTAGGCACTAAAACTTTTAAAATGTTCCTGGCCAACATATTTCTATCCTCCCACTTTTTCCTATCCCTAAACTCTCATAGAGCCAGGTTTTTGCCCTCCTTTGAACTCTCAGTCCTTTCGTCTCCTGCATGGACCACGGAGAGTAATTCTAATAGCATGAAGGAGGTAGGGCCTAAATAAAGATTTAAATGTCAGCAAATATTTAATGAGTGCCTACTAGGTGCCAAACACTGGATTAAGGAAGAAAATAGGCTGAAACTAGCAATAGATATGTCCTAAAAGCTGGAGAAGGCAGGATTTAAAAGACAAGGGGAAGCCGGGTATGGTGGTGCATGCTTGTAATCCCAGCATTCTGGAGGCTGAGACAGGAGGATCTGGGTTCGCAGCTAGCCTCAGCTACTTAGTGAGGCCCTCCACAACTTAGTGAGACCCTGTTTCAAAATAAAGAATAAAAAATAGGGCTTGGGGTGTACTTCAGAGGTAGAATGCTCCTGGGTTCAATCCCTAGTGCCACGAAAAAAAAAAAAAAAAAGACAAGAAGAAAAAAATCTATACAATTATTATTTAAATAAATTATTACCCTTACCAGAACATTATAAGAAGACTCATCTTGTGCAACTTGAGTCTAAAAAACATAAAATACAAGAAAAATTCAAGTTGGCCTCTAGTACTGATTTTCTCACTAATAAATATGTACTGATATAAAAGTTATAATACATTTTTGCAACATAATTATAAACTTTATAAAAATTTTTTTGCAGTCTAGTTCAAGACTGTAATGTAAAATAATGAATTTCAAGAATACCTTTTACAAGAAGCTATTTCTGAAAAACACAGCATATAAAGTTGTTAAATAATCCTTACAAGATTACTTTATGTTTTGTAGAAGACCTCTTGCTGAGTCACAAAAAGAACATACCAAGTTCAAGGTTACAGAGTACTAACATTCTATCAATGTCCAGGTTTTTTTAGCATTGCTCTGCCTATTCAAATATCCTTTTAAGAAACTTCTGACTACTTTCTTTCATCCTAATGCCCTCTCCCTCCTTAGTCTCCTTCCTAATTGGTTAAGAAAGGTGAAATCAAATATCATGGATCTGAACACTGGTTTATATGCCATCATTGCAAATAATTTGTTATTATTGATGCAATATTATCTGAACATTACCATATCTGGTGTTGTATTGCTTATGAAACAGCATTATTTTATTTATTATCTTATGAAAATATTGTTCACAAAATTAAATACTGCAAGTATAATGACTGTCAAGTAGAAACTGTCATCACAGAAGCACTCACAGAAGCATTCATCACAAAGAAAATAACTATTTAGATTTATCAATTTATATGATATTATTAGATACATTAATTTTATTCAAAAAACATAGTAGATTACATAAAATTTTTCCCTGACCACAATATCAACTCAATATTGAACACGGGTGAATTCATCATCTGTTTTCTAAGAATGAAATAATGATATTAAGGCCATAATTCGAGGGCAGATTTTGTTAAGTGCATTAAATTGGATGGTAGCATCCATAGAAAGAAAATGACTACAAGAAACTGCATGAAATGTATAATTTTATATTACAGTTAAAATGCCTTTCTTCATAAATATGGATGAGTTTTATAATTTGAATTAGAAAGCTGGCATTAAAATTCACCTTTAACAGACAAGCATGCTCCCTTTGCTCAGTAAATTCCAGTTAACATGCACCTTCTGCACTCCTCCACTCACACCCACACCTGTGGTCTACTCTACTCTATGCTCACTGCTGAAGATACTTTGTACTTTTAATTATGATGAACAGTGATAGTATAGTAGCCTCATTTCTATAGTTTTGTATATTGAATGTGGCAATTAAGAATACTACTGGTATAATATGACCCAAGGTTAACTAAACTGTTTATAGAAGCCAGTCTTCTTTAATACAATAAAAAGATATATCCCAATACTTAGGAGGCTGAGACAGAAGGATCACAGGTTCAAGGACAGTCTCAGCAAGTAGTGAGACTCTCATCAACCTAGCAAAGTCTTGTTTCAAAACTAAAATAGTGGTAGGAGTATAGCTCAGAGGCAGAATGCCCCTGAGTTCAATAGTAAGAGAGAGAGAGAGAGAGAGAGAGAGAGAGAGAGAGAGAGAGAGAGAGAGAGAGAGAGAGAGACTGACTTACTTTTATCTATGGATAATTTTTGGCATTCCAGCCTGAGTCTATATTGTTCATTTTCTTGAAGCATTTTAGAAATGACTTTGTATACTCTCTTCCATGCCGAAACCTTGAAAAGATAAGCACAGTTAAGTAATGCTGCTGAGTAGAAAAGTAGGAATGCATGTTGGTGGAGGCAAATGGCAGAGGCTTAGCTATGCTACATGCCAGTCAATGTAATCATTATGAAGCAATGTGAGCATTTAGAGAACTAAGACTTAAATGTGGTCCTTTCTTCATGATCACTGAATTATCTGATCTCTCTTTCTAACTTCCTAGAATTTCCTCCCTGTGGTATTTAAATCAATTGTCCTGTATGAAGTTTACTTGCAAAGGCAAAATCTATAAAGTCCTACCTACATGTTTCCAACACATTCAGTTTTCAAAGGTAATAAAAATAGTGAATTTCAATTCCTATGTCTAAATTATTGGGAAGTGATATTATTTTAACATATTTTATTCTAGTTAAGAAATAAACATTTCTCCTAGGACACAGAAAAGCAAAATTACCAGACATCACGAATATACTAGAGTAGGAAGAATGAGGATGACAAGATCAAATAGACTGATCTAGACTCATAATCTGTCTTTGCCTCTTACCAGTTGCTTACATTGGGTTAGTGTTTAAATCTCATCTAGGAATATCTTCACACACTGAATTATTAGAATTAACAAAAAATATATATGTAAAGCACTTACTCCAGTGTCTGACATGTAAGAGTTAAAAGTAAATATTGGCTATTATTCTCTTCTCCCTTACTCAAAAGGAAATGCTTCTTGAAGAAATATTTCTTAGTACAGTAGGAAGATTAGATGCTCTCAAAATATATTTGGTTCAAGGGTTATTCATATTGAGTGCTATTTTATATTATATATGGATTATATATCAAACAAACTCAAAGCTCAGAAACAATACAAGTCTTTTTTTTTTTTTTTTTTGGTACTGGGGATGAAACCCACTGGCATTCTACCTCTGAGCTATACCTCCAGTCCTATTTTTTAT
Organism: Graphiurus murinus; assembly: GCA_004027655.1. Taxonomy (NCBI): domain Eukaryota; kingdom Metazoa; phylum Chordata; class Mammalia; order Rodentia; family Gliridae; genus Graphiurus; species Graphiurus murinus. The sequence continues at coordinate 19,962 of PVLC010010605.1, read as the reverse complement.
TCTTTGTTTTGAAACAGGGTCTCACTAAGTTGTGGAGGGCCTCATGAAGTAACTGAGGCTGGCTGTACACCTATGCTCTTCTTGTCTTAGCCTACCAAGTACTGAGATTACAAGTGTGTGCCACCATGCCCAGCTGGAAACAATACAATTTTATGTATCATGATCAACTAATAATTTCTTTAAACTAAAATGGCAATCAATGATTAGCAGATAACGAATCTTGAATATGCTTAAAATGTAAGTGCAGGCAACATACTGCAGAAATGTCTCTTGAACTCTCTTTGAGCATTTTTATACTTGGTATATGGTACACACTTATAATCCCCATACTTGGAAGGCTGAGACAGAAGAATCATAGGTTCAAAGCCAGCCTGGGCAGTTTAGCAAGGCTCTCAGCAGCCTAGGGAGATCCTGTTTCCAAATAAGAAATAAAGTCAGGCTAAGAGTGTAGCTTAGAGGTAGAATGCCTCTGGGTTAAATCCCTAGTACAAAAACAAAACAAAAAAAAACATCAAGTTACCATGACATTTGGACAAACAGTGGTGAGAATAGTTAAACAGAAAAGATTTATCACTGTCAGCTTTCCTGCTATAAATTTAATATCCAAACCTTGTCTCTGAGAAAAGAAATGACAGCAACATAGACAATTATTATTTTCTATGAAATCAATTATTTTCTTCTTATTCTACCTTATCTATCAGAGTTTTTTATATTCTATGAAACCCGGATTATGCTTTGAAAAATCTTCCAGTGGGTTACATTTTAATTAAAATGTATTTTATATTTTCAAATACTAAAAGGACTATTTTTATGGTTAATATGTTTCCAATCCCGGTTTCATTTCTGCCTATTTTTCATTTCAGAAAATTAAATTATTTGAAAGAAAGAAATATTTTCACTGTCTTGAATATCTTCACACATTTTCATTTAGAGAGCATGATCTAAAATTCAAATTATTGTTCACAATAACATACCTTTTTCTTTTTTTTCATTATTTTGGAAGCTTCATGGAATGGTACAGGAAAATTGAACTTTTTAGCAGCATGCTTCTGAATTAAACCTACTTTTTAAAATAAGTGAAGAGTTAAGATACCAAAGTTATTACATACTTTGAAGAATTCACTATCTTGAGAACAGAGACTACAGAAATGTCTCTTGAGCTCTCTTTGGGGATTTTTATACTTGGTATATTTCTGATCATTAGGTGTTTTTGTTTTAATTTGGAATGTCTCCAAAAGTCTCATGTATACAGAGGTGGGGCTTCTAGGCAATTATTAGATCATGAGGGTGCTGACCTCATCAGTACATTAATCCATCAAATGGATTAATTTGATGGACAAATAGACTATTGAGAAGTAGGAACTAGTTGAAGTAGGTCACTGAGGGGCCATGCCCTGGAGGTTTCTCTTCTCTCCTGCCCCTTTCTACTTCTTTCTCTCTCTGCTTTCTGGACTACCATGAGCTGAGCAGCTGGCCTCTATCACACCTCTCTGCCATGATGTTCTGCCCTACCTCAGGTCTAACACAATGGAACTAGCCCACCATGGACTGACTCCTATGAAACCATAACTAAAATAAATCTTTCTTCCTTAAGTTGTTTTTGTCAAGTATTTTGATAATAGCAACAGAAAGGTGACTAACACATGAGTTTATGTTTCCTGGAAGCCTGTATTTGCTATCCGTTTGTCTGTAACATTCCCCTATCTTAACTCTACACTTGGCTTTTTCCTACCAGCCAATAGCTCTCCAGGGAACATTCTCTGATCTAACAAAGCATCCTATGTTCAGTTATCATAAGATTTATCACACTGGTCACTAAATGAGTATGTTTTATTATTCACTAGAGATTCAGTTTCTAATTCTGTAGATACTAAGTACACAATAGGTATTCCAACTGTTGAATGAACTAGAATATGTTCTAAAATGGATTTTCCAATTTGTGAGACACATGCCACTGATTCTGGGTGGGGCACCAACATAGCACTAAAAAACGTTAGCTCACATAGTGAGAAACTCATTCCCCTCTCCAATTCCTTTCCAATCCTCTAATTATATTAAGGAGGAAGTCCGAGTTTTGTACTAGTACGTCATTTAGACTTCCCTAATACTTTCTAATTTCCCTTTATGAGCAGAGACAACCTACTTAGCTAGAATTTAATAATATTGTTTTACCTTTATTAGATCTGTCTTAAATTAATTTCTATTTATGGCAAATAGTTCAAGTTTTCCACTAAGGGATGACATAAAGAGTTTTAAAAAGAAATGTAATTAAGAGGGAAAATGTGCCTATTAAGTAAATAATAATACAGCAGTTTTCAGATATGGCATAGAAAAATAATTCAAGATTGGTAAACTCTCCACATAACCATATTTATCCTCCCCTCTAAATGACTATAACCTTTGGAATATTATACTTAGATCATTCCTAAGTAGTTCTTGTTTGTAAGTCTAATGAAAACTATACCTTTGTGAGTCCTATCTTATACTTTTATTCTTTACGGCTAGTATAGGAATCATCAAGTCTGTCTATAATTCCTTGAAGACCTAAAATATGGTAATAAATAGAGACAATATGCAAAAGAAAAAAAAGACAACATTTTTTCCTTTCATATGTTTTTGTACTGCACTGAGGCTGCTCCAACGTATTATCATCAGTTTTGTCCCAAGGTATGTATCAAATCGTTTTCTAGTGCTCTTTGACACACTCTGACCCAAACTGTATTTCTAGTTCTTCCCTAATCACTGCCCATCACTGATTCATACTCAATAATTTATTCATGCACTTTCCCCAGCTGTAAGTTATTCCTATCTCAGCCCCGTGTGGATATTACATGAAGCTTCCACCACCATGATGTTTTGCCTGATTTGCTCACCCCCAAATTATTTACCACTTCCAAGGCATTCATTTCTATACCTCCACAATAGCATTCAGCATCCTATTATTTACAAATTATGAATATATCTCCCAAGTTCTGTGAGGACAGGGAGCCAGCCTGATTTCTTAGTCTTGTTTGAAATGTCAGAAGAGTTTCTGATCTGACTGCCCCCAGAGCTCTAGAATCCAGTACATCTCACACACAGCTAACAAATATATCTTTCAGAAGTGCACTTGTCTAACTTTGCTTTACCATCCAAACACCATTAAGTGATATAAAAATGAGAAATACCACACAATCTGATCCAAAACTTATTTTTCATTCATTCAACAACTATTTGGTGCATATCTACTATAGACTAGACACTGGGCTACTGTTCTTTTCCCCAGGAGTCTATGTGCCAACATTTACTGGGCAGTATTCTGTGCCAAACACTGTGCAGGCATGTTGCATGCATTTGTTCATTTAATATTCACAGTAACCATTTAAAGTAGAAACTATTAGCCCTATTTACAGATAGATAAATTAAGGATCAGAGCGGTTAATTAACATGGCCAATATTACATTGCCAATAAATGACAGAGCGAAGATTGTCTTTCTGACTTAAAAGCCAATGCTTTGACAATTTCTGCTGTTCTACTAGAAATTTTTCTATTCATATTTCCTTAATTTCCTGCTTCTGTGCCTCTTATTTCCCTGAACTTAATTATCAACACCTATCTCAGGTCTCTTTCTTCTAGCACTCACACTTACTAACTTACGTTCTCATAATTCACATATAAGTATTTGAGTGCAGAATATTTGATCCATCTCTGTCATTGGTACATGACCTATTGTCCACAGTGTGATAGATGCTAAATAAATGTTGTTGGATGGATAAATAACTCATCCTTATACCTCATAGGAATCAAGGCATACATATTTAATGAATGCCTACTTAATATTAAGTACACTGAGTAAAACCTAAGCACTTAATATGCATCTATTACATAATCCCATTTATACGATATATACAAACAAGCAAATCTATGGAGATAAAGTAGATGAATACTTGCTTAGGGATGAGTTTGGGGGACAGTGGGAAGGGTGGGGGAAATGGCAAGTATCTACTAATAGGTAGTTTCTTTGTGCGGTAACAAGAATAATGTAAAAATGACTATAGTGGTGTTGGCACAGCTCTAACTAATCGAAAACTGTTAAATCGAGCACTTTAAGTGGATAAATTTTGCACGTTGTGAATGACAGGTTAGCAGAAGGATGGGCCCTGGAAACAGAAACAGAACTTGAGATGATAGGAATGTCCTATACCTTGACCATGACCATACAGTGAGTAAACACTTGTCAAACCTCAAAACATACATGAACTTGTTTTAAAAAAAATCAGTAGGCTTCATAGACACAAAAACCTAGAGGGCATTATGGAGGGGGAAACCCCACTTACAATAGCAAAAATGATTGAGGGTCTAGGAATAAATTTACCAAGATCTTAAAACATTTCTGGAAGACACAGAAGTAGGTTGCACAAATGGAAAGACATCCTTGGGCTTAGAGAGGATAAAGGCATCTCCCAGGGGTCAGTTCTATGTATGGGTCAATATGTTATTTCCATGACAATACAAAGAGCAGCCTGCCAGCCTGTCTTCCAGGGATTGAGGGGGCGTCCCCCGGCCCTGTCCTGGGTCCCCCAATACCCTTCGAAGCAGGACCTTGAATCACAGGCCTTCCCCTTCCTTCCTTGCACCACCGCAGACCAGAGCCCAGCCTCAAAGGGGTGACAGGAGGGGGCATTGACAGGAGAGCTGACTGACAAAAAGGCTGATTGATGGGAAGGATGATGAATTAACAGGAGGGCTGACTGACAGGAGGGTTTATAGACTGGATGGGAGGGCTGACTGACAGGAAGGCCAATTGGCCAGAAGGGGATGATGGATGGCAGGACAGATTGACAGGAGGTCTGACTGGAGGGCTGATTGATGGGAAGGATGACTGATGGGAAGGCTGATGGATGGGAGAAATGATGAATGGGAGGGCTGATTGACAGGAGAGCTGATTGACAGGACTGAAGGGAAGGCTGATTGACTGATTGACGGGAGGGATGATTGACCAGATGGCTGAAAGGAAGGCTAATTGATGGGAGAATGAACGATGGGAGGGCTGATTGACAGCAGGAGGGCTGATGGGATGACTGACCAGAAGGCTGACTGATAGGAAGGCTAATTGATGGGAGAATGAAGGATGGGAGGGCTGACTGACGGAGGGAAAACTGACAGGGGAGGCAGGCTGACTGACGGGAGGGAAAACTGACAGGGGAGGGAGGCTAACTGACGGAAGGGCTGACTGACAGGAGGGAAAACTGACAGGGGAGGGAGGCTAACTGACGGGAGGGATGACTGACAGGAGGGAAAACTGACAGGGGAGGGAGGCTAACTGACGGAAGGGCTGACTGACGGAAGGGCTGACTGACAGGAAGGCTGACTGACGGGAATGCTTGACTAACATGAGGGAAAACTGACAGGGGAGGGATGACTGGCGGGAAGGCTGACTGACGAGGAATGACTGACGGGAAGGAGGGAGGGAGAGAGGGATGGCCGTTGGGGGCTGGGGGACCCGCCTGCGCCCGCCGCGCCACCGGCACGCTCCGCCGCCATCGGGGGTCTGTTCTCTGCTCGCGGCTGCGGGGAGGCGGCGGCGGGGAGCGGGTCGCGGCCTTCCGGGGCCCTCGCCGCCTCGCGCGGCCCGCCTTGGTTCCGCCAGCCCCGAGCCCCGCGGCCGCCCAGCCGCAGCACGCGGTCGCACTGGTGCGAGCCGAAGCACGCCACATAGACGAAGCGCGCCGCAGCCGGCTCCCGCCCGCGGCCCGCCGGCGGCATCGCAGGAACTTTCTAGAAGCCTGGCCCGAGGCGGAGGCGGAGGCGGAGACCTCGCGGCGACCGGGCCACTGCGCATGCGCGCGGTTGGGCGGGACCACTGGGCAGGCGCGGGGGGGACTAGGACTCTACCACTGCGCGGGGTGGGAAGACCCGCGTGTGTACGTGGGGGGGAGTTGTAAGGGGGATGAGCTGGGTCCCAACCCCTGTGAGGTGGGGGTGAGCGGGGTCCAGATCACTGTGAGGTGGGGCCACGCGGGAAGGAGGGGTGGAACAAGGTCTAGACCACTGTGCTTATGCGGGGGGGAGGTGAGCTGAGGTCTAGACCAATGTGAGATGGGGCGTGAGCTGTGACTTGAGGGATGGGCTGAGTCCAGACCACTGTGAGGTGAGGGGAGGCGTGGCATAGGGTCTAGACCACTGTGGGTGTGGGGGAGAGTGAACTGGCTCTAGACCACTGTGAGGTGTAGGCTAGGGTGAGCTCGGTCTAGACTACTGACTACTGTTGAGGTGTGGAGGTGAGCTGGGTCTAGAGTATTGGCATTGGCATGGTTGACATAAGTACATCCATTTTAAATTATCCGCCATTACAGTCAGATTCGGCTTCCTTTTCGTGGAACCCCAAACTGGCTTTCTCAGAAATCAGGTGAAGCCGGTGTGGTGGCGCACGCTTGTAATCCCAGCATTTGGGAGGCTGAGACCGGAGGATCCAGGTTCGTGGCCAGCCTCAGCTACCTAGTGAGGCACTCCGCAACTTAGTGAGACCCTGTTTCAAAATAAAAAATAAAAAAATAGGGCTGAGGGTATAGCTCGGAGGTAGAATGCTCCTGGGTTCAATCCCCAGTATCGCAAAAAAAAGAAGAAATCAGGTGACCATGACTAAGCTTCTGCAAAATGTGAACCCCACCCCTAACAGACTTTCCTGCTGGTGGGCTTCCCATAAAACCTGTACTAAAAGGGACCATGCTGCTGCTCTTCCATGCTAGCTGGATGGACAGCCTTGTCGGGTCCTCCTGCCTGACAATAAACCCTTCTTTCCACCCTGGTGTCTGTGATTTGTCCTGCGCCATTCTTTCATAGAGCATTAGGGTGTGGAAGGTGAGCTGAGTCTAGGCCACTGTGCATGTGTGGGGTAGGGTGAGCTGGGTCTAGACTACTGTTGAGGTGTGGAGGGTCAGCTGAGTTGAGGCCACTGTAGGGGTGGGGGGTGAGCTGGGTCTAGATCACTGTGTGGTGTGAGGGGGGTGAACTGGCTCTAGACTACTGTGCAGGTGTGGGGGGTGAGCTGGATCTAGACCACTGTGCAGGTGTTGGGGGTTGAGCTGAGTCTAGACCACTGTGAGGTGTGGGAGGTGGGCTGGGTCTAGGCCACTGTGGGGGTGGCGGGTGAGCTGGGATCTAGACCACTGTGCAGATGTGAGGGTGATCTGGTTCTAGTACACTGTTTGGGTATAACCATGAATCAAAATAAAGGTTTTTCTCCCTATAGGCTGTTAACATACCACCTTGGTTTTTCTTCAGTATGGTTCTACTGATGATTAGTTCTCTATGTTTTTACCCAATACACATTTTTAACAAGAGTTTTTTAAAACTTTACTGAGTATTGAATTCAAGGTTGCCATTATTTTCTTCTGGCACTTTAAACATATTCTATTGTTTTCTGGTTTCTAATACAGATACTTCTTAACTTCTGATGGGATTACACTCTATTAAACCCTTGAATGTAGAAAATATCATAAGTTGAAGAAGCATTTGATACTGTATACTTAGCCTACTAATCATCACAGCTTAGCAACACAGAAGACCTTAGCATATCAGTTGTTTATCCTCCTGATCAACAACTGGAAGCTGCCTCTTGATCACAAAGTGGATGGTACCACATAATGCTACTCTAAGATCAAAATCCAAAGTAGTTTCTACTGAATGCCTATTGGTTTTCCACAATTGTAAAGTTGGAAAATCAAATATGGAAGAATTTTAAGCTGGGGACCATCTGTATTTCTTTCAAGAAGTTAACTATCAATCATATTACTGCTCTGTTGGGTTTTTGTTTGTTTTCTGTATGGCACTGGGGATTGAACCCAGGCGCATTCTACCTCTGAGCTACACCCCTATTTTATTTTTTATTTCAAAACAGGGTCTTACTAAGTTGCTGATGGTCTATGTTGCTGAGGCTGGCCATGAACCTGCTATCCTCCTACCTCAGCCTCCTAAGTATTGGGATTACAGGCATGTGCCACCATGCCGGCTACTGCTATGTTAAAAGTAATGCATTTTTTTTCCTTTGCCTATTTTTTAGATTTACTTTCTATGTTTGCTTTTCAACAACTTTACCATGATGTGACTAGATGTGGTTTTCTTTTTATCTACTCTGCTTGGTCTTCATGTTGCTTCTTAAATGTGTGACTTGGTATCCTTCGTCAGTTTTGGTAAATTCTGGGCCATTGTTTCTTCAGCTACTGATTCTGCCTCATTCTTTCTCTTCTGAGATTCTCCTACACACATGTTAAACCTATTTGTTCTGTTCCATATATTCCTTGTGTTCTTTTCTGTAGTTTCCATCCTTGTTTTTCTTCTGTCTTCATTCCTGTTTCTACTTCTGTCTAGTTATTTTCTGCTGGTTGGTGTAACTCTTCAGAACAGCCTAATTGCTGTTAAACCTTGCTATGTTTTGTATTGGGATGTCCCCCAAAGGCTCAGGTGCTGAAGGCTTGGCCTCCGGTGAGACTATCAGGAAGTGGTAGAGGCTGTTGGAGGTGGGGCCTGTGGCGGTTTTAGGTAACTGGGGCCATGCCCTGGAAGGGATTGTTATGGTTTGATTATAGAACATCTCCTGAAAAGGCTCGTGCATTGGCAATTAAAAAAAAAAAATGTTCAGAGGTGAAATAATGGAATCAGGGCTCTAATCTTACCAGTGAGTCAACTCACGGAAGGATGAATAATTTGAATGGATTTACTGGCTGGTCACTTAGGCAGTGGGCATGGCTGGAGGAGGCAGGTCGCTGGGTATGTGACCTTGGGAACTATGTCTGTCTGGATGCTCCCTGTGTCTGTCTCCTTCTGGCTGCTATTGAGTTGAGCTCAGCCAATAAACTAAAACCTCTAAAACTATGAGTCACAACAAACCTCTGGTCTTCATAAGTTGATTATCTTAGGTATTTGCTACAGTACAAAAAGATGACCTATACAAACTCCTGTATTAAGTGCTTCCAGTTATGGTTTTCCCTTTTTGGAATTTCAATTTCCATTCTGCTGAATTTTCTTCAGAATATTTTCTAGAACATAATAGAGAAAAAAATCATTTTTTCTCTTATTTTTTGGTCATTGGGTTTTGAATCTTGGTGTGCTGTTTTGTTTTTAAAATCAAATGGCAAGTATTGGGTAATAAAAATGGTAGGGAGTGAAATTCCAATGATAATGTCTTTTTTTTTTTTCAGAGAGAATTTACTTTTGTTTTGGCAGGCAGTTAAGGTAGGGGAAGTTCATCTTAATCCTATCTGTCACAGAACTGACTTATCACTTGGTCTTTACTAATTAGGGCTGGTATGTATCTTGTTTGGTCTTGTTCCTTAGAATATAGCTCTCCAAGTGTCCCCAATGTCTAGGGAGCTTACCAGGACCTTCTCTGACCAACTTGTTTTTGAACTTGTTTTTGTCCCTCAAGCCCCATGAAACTACCTAAAGCTCGGCTCAACTTTTTTTTTTTTTTTTTTTTTTTTTTTTTTTTTTTTTTTTTTTTTTTTTTTTATGGTACTGGGAATTGAACTCAGGGATATTCTACCTCCAAGCTACACCCCAAGTCCTATTTTTTATTCTTTATTTTGAAACAAGATCTCACCAAGTTGCAGAGTGCCTCACTAAGTAGCTGAGTCTGGCCAGGAACCTTGATCCGGTCTCAGCCTCCCAAGTACTGGGATTACAAGTATGCGCCACCATGCCCAGCTTTCAACTTCTCCTTTTTTTAAGTTTTATTTTATTTTTGACTGACACATAATAATTGTACATACATGACAAGCGTCTACACAGTAAGAGAGACAATCAACAGAGTAAAAAGACTACCTACAGGATGGGAGAATATATTTGTAAACCATATATCTGATAAGGAGTTCATACCCAAAATATACAAGGAACTCAAACCACTCAATAGTAAAAAAGAAAATAACTGGATTTTAAAATGTCTATTCAAGCCGGGCATGGTGGTGCACGCTTGTAATCCCAGTACTGGGAGGCTGAGACAGGAAGATGGCAGGTTCTCAGTCAGCCTCAGCTACTTAGTGAGACCCTGTTTCAAAACTAAAGAATAAAAAAGTAGGACTGGGGCTGTAGGTTGGAGGTAGAATGCCCCTGGGTTCAATCTTCAGTACCGCAAAAAAAAAAAAAGTCAATTCAGACATTTCTGAATAGACATTTCTCTGCTCAACTTCTTAGCCTCTCAGCTGCCACTCCTCAAACAGCCAGTGCCTGTGGTAGAGCAGCTGCACACTGAGTCACCTCAGACCCTTTCTCCTCTGGAATCATGGGCTCCCCAAGGTCTTACCACCTCCTGTGGAATAATTTTGGGGTTTTTTTTTTTTTTCTTTTTTAATCCAGAAAGAGACAACAAATCTGATGCAAACTCATTCCCCCAACTAGGAGAACAGGACAGAGGACATGCAGGGATCCCGAGGCGGCTGAAGGTTCTGCACTCAAGAGCCTATTTTGGTCTGCCCATGTGGAACAGTCATGGAGCTGTCCCTGTCTGTCACCTGGGGCTTTCCCTGAGCTCCTCAACTGCTCGATGAAAGCAAGGTCCTTGTCCTTTTTGTTTGCACAGCCCATACCCAGGTGCCCAACACTCACAGGCATGCCACATCGATTTGGGTGCAAAGTAACAACCAACCAAATGAATGGTCACACAAATGACAAGAATGAGTATGGACGGTTTGAAAGGCAGAAATGCTACCAGAACTCTGCCATTCACACGGGACTTTGCAAAGAGCACAGCTCCTTCCTCATTCCTGCTCTCTTCCCAGCTCTGCCCCCCTCCCTACACACTGCCCCCTGTTCACACCTCCCAGACCTCTCCTCACTCCAAAAACTTCACCCATTTCTACACAGGGCTCATCACTTCATCCTTTCTTGGGGACCTGCTCTGGTCTTCCCTGGTTTCTGCAGAGGGGGTGTCAGATCTGAGGCCCAAGAATTAGGGGGAATATGAGTGTCTCGGCTCTCATTGCATCTCACAGCTGTCTCCTGGCACTAAGTAAGTCACTTAGCAAAGATTAACATGAATTCTCATGGGCTGTCTATGGGGCAAGTTCTTATGCAGAAAAAGCTATTCATTTTTCCAGTGAGCTTGGCTTAGCCAGATCTTTAAGAACAATCCTCTTTCTTTCTCCACTCAACCTTCCTGGTGCCATTTCAAAAGAAACCACACCTGACATTAACTGTGTTTCTAAGAGATGACGTCAGCTTCCCCAAACTTCCTCTGGCTTCCTTTGACTCTAGTCCTCTGATAAAAGGGAGAGAAAACCCTCCAGCTCACCCCACCACTTACGTTTTTACCTCCCTACAGCCAGCAGTCAGCCTCCAGCACTGGGGCGTCTGCCCCCACCATTGCTCTGATGTGACAGGTTGTTCTGCTCTGAGGACCCTTGTTCTCTTCTCCCAGACTGCCCGTTGTTCTGAGGACAAATGCAGTCCTCTTAGGGACCTGGACCCGCCTGTCTCTTCAGCCTCATCTCACCTGTGCCCTTGGCCTCCAGCACTGAGCTTCTTTCATTTCCTCAAAAGCCTTCATTCTGCTTTCATCTGTGAGCAGTTAAAAGAGCACCCCACCTCCCTGGGCCCTCCTCTGCTGGCCTCAGTTGACTTTCTCCTTCTCATCCCTCAGAACTCAACTTACAGACCCTTGTGTAGCTCCTATGACACTGAATACTATCCCAGGATAGCTTACTAGGAATTATTATTATTGTTGTTGTTGTTGTTGTTGTTACTGGTACTGAGAGTCTAATACAGGGACATTCTACCTCCAAGCTATACCTCCAACCTTTTTATTTTTTATTTTGAAATGGGATCTCACTGGGTTGTTGAGGCTGACCATGACCTATAATCCTCCTGTCTCAGCCTCTCCAAGTATTGAGATTACAGGTGTGTGCCACCATGCCCATCTAGGAATAAGCTACCGTAAGTTAAAGTGGCCTGTTAACAGATCTACCATGCCAGCTAGACCATGGCTGGAGGCTCAGTGTCTTTTTGTTTTTCATTCATGTACTGACTTATTCTTACCTGTCTCCCTCACCAGATGACAACCTCAGTGAAATCAGGAACAGTGTTTTTGTTCACTGTCATTCAGTGGGCAGCAAAGACATCTGGCACATAGTAGGTCTAAAGTTCTGCACAGCCCCGTCTTTTCCTCATACTACCAACTAACTTTCACTGAACACTTGTGAACCTGTGAGCCAAATATGCGCTCAGCATTTATGTGGAGGATGCCGTTTAATTCTTGTAAGCATCCTTTGAGACAGGTGCAGGGCTTACCCGCCAAAACCTCCAGTGAAACCCTGGATGGTACTGAAACCTGTGTATACTGTTTTCCTACACATACACATCTATGATCAACTTTCACCTCTTCACTTACAGCTTCTTTTTGGCATATCCAAATTGCCAGCAGTCAGCAAATAGAATTAGAGCTACTTGAACACAAGCACTGGGAGACCACCAGAGTTTATCTGGCAGCTGACACTAAGAAGCTTACAGGTGGGTAGCATATACAGTGTGGACCCACTGGACAAAAGGGTAATTCCTGTCCTGGACAGGATGGAACAAGATGATTTGAGATTTCATCATACTACCTACAATGCCACCTGAATTCAAGCTCATTATTTGCTTCTGGAATTTTCCACTTGATATTTTCAAACCAATGTTGATCATGAGTAACTGAAACCTTGGGTAAAGGGGCAGTACTGTACTTCTATTGTTTGAAGTAGGGAAATAAAAATCCATTTTACACAGGAGGATGAAAGGCACTGTCTAGGGTCACAGCCAGATACAACTCCAGGCAGCGGGCTCCAGCATCCCCCTCTTAACCCCTACTCCAGATGTCCCTGTCACCGTATTTGCGGCTCTGGATTGTGCCTGCCCCCTCTTCGCATTAGATTGAACCGAAACAAGAAGGAAAGCCTGTCTAACTCCGAAAGCCAGGAGGTTTTGTAGTTGCTTAGCCTCTGCCGTCCACCAGATGGCAGTCACGGCTCCCGGATAAAATGCTCCAGCGCTTGTATCCTTTAAGAAATAAGTCGATTTTTATAATTCCCAAGAAGCGAGTAGCCTGAATTCAAAACATGACTCTGACTGAGCCTTTGGAAAATAGCACTTGAGGAAAGTGCATTCCCACCCACATGCACCGTGGGAGAGGGGTGCAGCCTGTTGCTCAGGGGCAATAGAGAACACAGTCCATGATCAATGGTGTAACGTGTGTAATTTCAGCCCACAGAAGAGAGGATGTTCTCCTCTCGCCCCCACCCTCGTCAAACAGCTGCAAGTGAGCATTTTCCTCGTAGGGCATTCCATGTGGCCAGCAGCAGGCCTGGGGACAGATGGTCCCCCAGGAGACACTAAGGATGACTGTCAGAGAAGGGCCTTCCCACCCCATCTGCGCCAGGGCTGCTGCTCCTTCACCCTCCACCGGTCCTGCTGCGTAGCCCGCTCCTAGCAGCTCCTACCTGTGGGGTGGGGAATGGAAACTGATTCCAAGTTGGGGTGGGAGCTGCAAAGATCCATTCTCTTAAGACATGCAACTTTCAAATCCTAACCTCAGGATTTCCAGAAAAGGAAAGAGGCCTGATTCCCTTGGAAAGCAAGAGGGAAGGTGTATTTTTAGAACGCAAAAAAGTGTGATGTACTTAAAATGCTTATTTAGACAAATGAAGACTCCAAAGCCCTCAAAATGCAATGTTGTGTGATCTTGCTTTTCTCAAGAAATGGTAAGACTTTTTTTTTTTTTTTTTTTTTGAGACTGGATGCTTTGTGCGGTCCAGGCAGAGGGTGTGATAATGGCACCTAGGTTTAAAGGTGTCTGATGGTTCAAGTCTATTCTCAGACCAGCCTGTGGATCTCTAAAGACTATTGTTCCATCTCACGATAATGTCAACTGTCTCCATTTTCGGGCCTGTGAATGAGAGGACCATGGGCCTCAGGGGACCTGGGTCACACTGAGCTGGTTGGGACTGAATGGATAGGAGGATCCCACCCCTCTGGGGAGCTGAGATGATTCTCTGGACAAGATAGCAGAAAAATCGAGCTTTCTCCCTTACCCCTCTGCCTCAGCACACTAAAACAACACACACACACACACACACACACACACACACACACACACACACTGGCTTCTGATGTTTTTAGCTCTCTCAATTAATTACATTTCCCACAGCATCATTTCTATCTCATTTTTTTTCCCATAACCCCTCTCCCAATTAAAATAGCACTAAATCAGAATTAGAATCTGTTCAATGCTTATAAGTACCACCCACTACTTGTTAAAACAGAGTCTCTGCCCTTTCAAACAAGCAAAGAATTTCAATGAGGCTGGGAGGGAATTGGGGTAAAAGTCTCCCTTTGTGATCGATACCTTCCTTTTGAGAATTCTGTGTGCCCCGGCAGGATTAGAATTGGCTTCGGTTGCTTCTGATTTCACAAAGGTCCTGCGTTTGTTGGTGAGTTCCAGGGAAAGGGATTAGTAATGCATTGTAAATTGCGTTTCCTCCCCAAATAGTGGCGCATGTGGGACTGTGCCAACTACCCACTGGTTCTCATGTATTCTCACTGCCTCTGATTGCCATGCGTGCTGCAGCCACCGTCAGCACCCACAGAACTCTGACCACTCCTCCTAAGAGGCTCTCCTGCCCCAGCCTGGCTCCTCTGCCATCCAGTCTCCCACCATGGCCAGGATGGTCACAGGTCAGCTCTGGGTCCTTCTTTTGCAGCCCCTCTTCACGGGCTCTCCCTAAATCTAATCGAGAACAAAAATTTTCAAAGACTTAAATGCAAGACCTCAATATTTGAAACTGTGAGAAGAACACACAGAAGAAGCCGGGCGTGGTGGCGCACGCTTGTAATCCCAGCACTTGGGAGGCTGAGACTGGAGGATGGAGGTTCGAAGCCAGCCTCAGCTACTTAGTGAGGCCCTCTGCAACTTAGCGAGACCCTGTTTCCAAATAAAGAATAAAAAATAGGACTGAGGATGTAGTTCAGAGGTAGAATACCCCTAGGTTTAATCCCCAGTACCGAAAGAACACACAAGGGGAATGCTTCAAACTGGGTGAGGGTAGTTTGAACAAAACCTCAAAAGCCCAGTCAATAAAAACAAGAAGAAATAGACAAATCAAACTAAAAAGCCTCTGTATGGCAAAGAAACACTGGACAGAGTGAAGAGCCATCCCACAGAATGAAAGAAGGTATGCAATAATGTACATCTTATATGGAGCTTATATCTAGAGTGTATGAGGAACTAAAAAAAAAATAGCAAGAAAACAAAAAATTCAATTAAAAATTATACAAAGGACCTGAATAGACATTTCTCAAAAGAAGACATATAAATGGCCAACAGGTATATGAAAAATGCTCAATATCACTAATCATCAGAAACAAAATTGCAATGAAGCAGGTGTGGTGGTACACACCTGTAATCCCAGTACTTGAAAGGCAGAGACATGAGGATTGCAGGTTCAATGCCAGACTCAGCAACTTAACCAGACCCTCAGCAACTTAGCAAGACCCTGTTTCAAAATAAAAAGGGCTGGGGGTGTGGCTCAGAGGTAGAATGCCCCTGGGTTCAATCCCCATTATCAAAAAACACAGTGAGATAATGCTTCACTTCTGTTAGAATGGCTGTTATAAAAAAGACAAAAGATAAGTGCTGAGTTGATGAGGAGGAAGGGGACCCTTGCACACTGTTGGTGGGGCTGTAAATTAGTATAGCTCTTATGGAAAACAGTAGAAAACCTCTTCAAAAGAAAAACAGAACTAAAATAAAATCCAAAGTCTCCATCCTGGGTAGCAAGACCTACCTTGCGCAGCCCTGGGTCTCCCTGAGCTCAGCTCAGGACCTCCCCTCACTGTGCCCAGCCGTGCTGCTCTTCATGCATATTGAGGAATATGCTCTTCATGCTTTTCAAGCTCAGTCTACCCATAGGACTTTTGCACATGCTCTTTTCTCTGCCCAGAATACTCTCCCCTCAGATTTCACCACGGCTTATTTTTTTTCTCACCATTCACCTGTCAGAGAAGCCATCTCTCACCTCCCAACTAAAGTAGCCCTTCTCCTTCCTGGTCTCCATCATCTACCCAGTTCTGTTTTCTGCACAGCCCTCAACTCTAACATTTGCCTCCTTGTTCATGTGTTTACCTGCTGTCTGATTTTTCCTTCCAGAGTGTAAATGCCCAGAGACAGGGTCTTTGTTGCTTGTGTCCCCACAACATCCCCAGAGACCAAGATAATGCGAATACTGTCAGATGAATAATTACCTGAATAAGCAAACTCCCCGATGTAATTCTCCTCTGTAGATTGACCACTTTGGCTAACAGCAAGTTCAAATTTCAGACTAATGGTTCTATATACAACCGACCCTCCATCTCCCAGAATTCGAAGTCTGTAGATTGAACAAACCACTGATTCAAACAATCCTAGATCAAAAAATATTCAGAAAAAAAAATTTTCACCTGGGCTGAACAAGTACACTTTTCCTTGTTATGATTCCCTAAACAAAACAGTATAACAACTGTTTCCATGACATTGGCATGGTATTTGGTATTGTAAGTCATCTAGAGAGAATTTAAAGTTTACAGGAGATGTGTGTAGCTTGTATGTATGCCCATACTATGCAATCTATATGAGGGACTTGAACATCTGAGGGTTCTGGTGTCCCCAGGGATCCTAAAACCAGACTCCGTGGATACCAAGGGATGACTGTAGGGTTACCTCCTGGGATGCCCCAACTTCCCATGCCTCAGTGGGCAGTCATATCTCACTAAGGCTCAGAGAGCCTAAATGACACCCACACCACACAGGCACCACAACATACCCCCCCCCACACACACACACACAAGTGTGAACATCCTGGGATTCAAATCCAGGCGTTTATCTCAAGAATGTAAATGCCAAGAGGACACTCAGCCTGTCTTGTGTCCACGGTGTCTTCATGGCCTAATAATGGGCATATATTTGTTGAAGTAATGGATGAATGGATACTCCTGAGTAGAATTCTTTCTCTGAGACTAAGGCAGATCCCAGCTTCCCCGGGCCTGGTCTGGCTGGTCTGCTCAGGCCAGGGACCGCAGAGCTTCCTCTGCACCTCCCCTCCTGCCCTGAAGCTAGATCAGGAGCTCCTAGCTCAGGAGGCTACCTCGGCCAATTCACTCACAGATCTCCAGGCACCTACTTGCATCCCATCTTCCAATGTCTGGAATCCAAGGCTTTCTCAGGAGCTAAGTGCTTGCCGCCAAGAGGCAGCAGCAGTGCTCTCCCATCCGATTGGAAACTCTGAGTCCCAGGCTTCCAGAGCTGCTGCAGCAAAATCTGCCCTTTAACAATATCCCCAGGAGAGCCTCTGGCCTTCCAGGCCACCTCTATCAGGCATTCCAATCGCTACTTTCCTCCTGCAATGTCTAAGCCTCAGGGCCCCATTAGCTATGAGCCCTCCACTCACAGCACAGAAATCCCTCAAATGGCGATTTTGAGAGCAGGTCTAGGAAAGAGAACCAACCTCAGCGTCATGTTAGTCACTCACTCAGTGAATATTGATTAGGCATCCACCATAAGCAGGACACACGGTGAGCTCTGTGGACATACTTGTGAGCAAGACAGCATTTGTCCCTGTCCCCAATAGGTAAAGGAACAATAGTGATAATTACACACACGTGGCAATGCTGGTCCAGAAGGGGGCATCTGATAACAAGTGAAAAGTGATGTTGGGAAGGGGTTCCCAAACTCTTGTCAGAATTTAACTGCCTTGTTTTAATTTCCTGAGCTTTCAGGGTCTTATTGAGGAAGTTTCTACCTGTACCTATATGTTGGAGTGTTGGTTCTATACCCTCTACTAGTAGATTCAAAGTTTCTGGTCGAATTTCTAGGTCTTTGAACCATCTCAAGTTGACTTTTGTGCAAGGTGAGAGGTTAGGGTTTAATTCCATTTTCCTACATATGAATAGCCAGTTTTCCCAACACCATTTGTTGAAAAGGCTGTCCTTTCTCCTGTGTATGTCTTTAGTGCCTTTATCAGAGATCAGCTAGTTATAGATTTGAGGCTTTGTTTCTGAGTTTTCTTTCCTGTTCCATTGATCTATATGTCTGTTTTTGTGCCAAAACTGTCGTGGGATAACGCAGTCCCACTCGTGGGTCCTTGGCCTCCGTGATAAAAAGAATTTTTAACACATGCCAGTAGGGGACAAAAGGCAGGTATTTATTCAGGGAAACAAGGGACTCGGGGAAAACAGAGAAGCGGAGATCTTCCCAGCCATGCGGGCAAAGAGGCTGGAAGAGAGGAAGCGGCCCTTTTTGTATAAACTTTTAAGAGGGACGGGCACAGAAGCAGTCTGGACCTCCTCGTTTCTCAGGTATTGGCGGTTGATAGGTAGGCGTTCCAAGTTGGTTCCTCCTCCTTTCTCAGGTTTCGAAGATGGGAGGTCGCTGAAGTCTGGCCTTTGTCCAAAAGGATTTCCGGTGAGGACAAGGGCTTCGGGGATTAAGGTGTGGGACCTCCAAGGGGTGGAGTTAGCTTAAAACTCTCCAGATTTTAAAACCATACTTTTTCTTTTTCCTCCCAGTGTCTCCTTCCTACCTAAATTTTATTCCTTCCTATTCTACCTCATCAAAACCACACTGTTTTTATTACTATCGCTTTGTAGTATAATTTGAAGTCAGGTATTATATGCCTCCAGCATGGTTCTTATTGCTGAGAATTGCTTTGGCTATTCTGGGTCTTTTTTTTTTCCCATATGAGTTTTATAACTGATTTCTCTAGGTCTGTGAAAAATGACCATGGTATTTTGATAGGGTTTGCATTGAATGTGCACTTTTGGAAAGATGGGCATTTTGATTATATTTGTTCTGCCTGGGCATCTTCCCAAAGGAAATGGAATCAGATATTATAATGATACTTGCATATCCATGTTCAAAGCAGCATAATTTACAGTAGCCAAATTATGGAACCAGCCTAGGTGACTGTCAACAGATGACTGGTTCACAAAACTTTGGCATATACACACTGTGAAATTTTACTCAACTATAAAGAAGAACAAAATAACACCATTTGCAGGAAAATGGATGGAACACAAGAATATTATACTGCGTTTAGGCAGTCTCAAAAAGTGAGTAGAGGTATGTTCTTATTTGTGGAAGCTAGAAAGATATTAATAAATAAGGGCAACATCAGATAGACAAGCAGACTCCAGAGGAGTGACTGAGGGGGATTAGGGAAGGGATGGTTGGGGGGGGGGCACGAAGTCATAAAGAATGCAGTAGTAGAAATAATGCTATGAATGTATACAAAATTATCAATTCCAATCTCAAAGACCTGCAGGGGGGAGGAGGATAAAAGAGAGGGAACTCGGGGAGGGCACCAAGAATTATGTGCATGTATTTTTCTGACACTCTGTATCCCAATATGGTATAAAATTACAATGTATCAAATAAAAAATAAAAGTAAGAAAAATTTGACAAAAAAAAATCTTAACTGCCATTGAAATGGCAGAAGATGTGGGATTGTTAAGAGGTGATTTGGTTACGAAGGCTCTACACTCGGGCATGGATTCATGGTGTATCTCAGCAGTGGTCTGGTTATAAACTGCACCCCCTCTCTCTGCTTCCTGCATGCCCTCTACCCTTCCATCATGTTCTGCTCAGTGCTGAGGTCCTCAGTGGACTCAGGTGTCATGCTCCTGGACTTACCTAGTCCACTGAGTTATGTGATGACAGCAGAAATGGCCTAAGATGGGTATCTTTAGAAAGGGATGCAGGAAGTCCGCTCAGGGGGAGGAGAGGACGGGCATCTAAGTCCAGGATGAGTGAGGAGCTGGCTGTGTGTCCAGCTGAAGTGAGGGGAGAGGTGAGGTAGAGATAGGAAGTAATTTCACACAATGAGAAGAGCAGGCACCAGGAAGTGGGGGTTGCACTGGAGGAGGGGAGGGAGACCCATGTGGAGCCCTGGAGTCCATGACCAAGGGGGAGAAACAGGAGAGGAGGT